>CAKAKR010067947.1:4581-85384 GCA_916700685.1 Adelosebastes latens | reverse complement strand
AAGAGGGTTGAGGTCGGGTGCCATCATCACAAGGAATTCAAAGGAGAGCGGGGTAGTTTGAGACAGAGTTAGTCGAGGGTTTACAAGACGGAATGTAAACAGTACTGACGGATGGGTCAGTAAAGCTCTCTGTTGTCCAGAGGAAGTCTGGTCAAGAGCTGCAGGACCCCCGCTAACAGACCCAGAGTATGAGGAAATGGGATCTCTGCTCCGGGGAGAGCATTCTTCTGCTCGTGCTGCGCTCTTACAGTGTATCAAAGTCACATCTGAGGCTTCCCCTCTATGTTTTTCTTCCCCCGAACGTTCTGACCTATTGCCTCGCATGCTGCTGGGTTTGTAGATGATGTGCAAGTGATGTTCAAACAGAGAATTCCTCTTCCCAAAGCCTGTTTCAAAGCTTACCTCACTTAGCCACGCTGAGGTTAACTGCCGGGGGACCTGAGTCAAATAACGCAGCGGAGAGACATTTGAGCCTGTTGCCAAGTGGGAAATGATGGATGGGAACATGCAATGACACAGAGATGATTAAAAATGTTACTGTGGTAGTATAAAATAGCTACGCGGCTTCAAAGAGAGGAACTAAATATAAAGCATGCAAGAAAATCAAACAAATGTACTGTACAGGTGCTGATCGCTTGGGGAAATTTTCTGCAAAGTGAAAAACAGAACAAAGAAAAAATGCACATAAATCCGTGTTCACAATAAAAGGTGAATCAAACTGTGTATAAAGCAAGTGCTTTTTTTTTTTTTATCTTTTATGTCCATCCTTAAGCCAATATTCACAAAGTCACACCCAGATTTATATCAATGCCAGCATCATGGCCCAAGGCAATGTTGATTGGTCCACCACTTTGGTCCAGATTGAAATATCTCGACAGCTATTTGATGGATTGTCATAAAATTTGGTAGAATCATTCATGGTCCCCAGAGGATGAAACTGACTGATTCTGCTGATCCCTTGACTTAGCCCCACCAAGGTCAAATTTTGCACTTATCCAGTGAAATATCTCAGCATCAACTGGACGGATTGGCACACATTTTTTGTCCAAACATCCATGGCTCCCAGATTATGTACCCTAATGATTTTGGTGATCTCTTGACCTTTACTCTACCTTGTAGGTTTACCTTTAAGGTTTTGTGTGTCTCAAATGTCTCAACAACTATTGGATGGATTGCATGATAAATTGGTACAGACATCCATGTTCCCCTCAGGGGGAATTGTAAAACTATTGACAGTCCAATCGGCCTCAGCTGCACTTTCTGGAGACTGTCCTCCCGAGAAAAATGCATCAGTCGTTTCAACAAGTTCCCCAAAACAACATCTGATTACATTCAAGTGATAGCGCCCTCTAGTGGGCGTAGTAATTATAGCAGGAGCAAAGGAGGAAGTCAGGTGATATTATAGAGAAATCTGCATAGGGAGATGGATGGATCAACTATTTATACAGCCCAGTCTCACGGCAACGCGTGTAACAGACCCGCATGTCCACCAGTGTGTCATTTTCACGTTTGTGACGTGACCTAAATAGCAAATATTACCTGCTAAACGTCAACGTTTTAGCATCGTCTTTGTGAGCATAATAGCTTGTTGAAAGCAGCCTAAGTAGAGCCTCACAGAGTCGCTAGCATGGCTGTAGACTCTTAGTCTTGTTATAATTTATTGAATTCATTTTCAAATTCAGTTTTTCAGAGACAGTATTCTGCTAAATCTTTCAAATATCCCTCATATTGAAAACTTTTTCCCACACACAATTGTGACTTCCTCTGTAGGCAGGGGGCCTCATATTAGAACCTGAATGGAAGGAGATACATATTTATATTCTTGAACTCGGGATGCTATTTACATACCCAGGAGAAGAGCTTTCATGTCAAAAGCTAATTTCCCCTCCGGTTATAAATCAGTTCACAGGGTTGTGTAAAATCTAACCCTCAGGTTGACATATTAAACATCAAGCTTGGGAGAAAAAAAAGCGGCATGCTGCAGAGGAATCTATTGCAAGGTTGTTGTTTTTTTATGTGGCTGCTTCTTATTATCGTGTGTCCTTATCACAGCAGTTTTTTTTTGAGAAACATCAACACCCGCTTGTTCCCAGGCCAGAAAATCAAATGGCTTATCTGTGTGCTGACTATCCACACACAGCGATGCAGGGATGCATGCGGGACAATTGAGGCACGTATGCTCCTGCAGCCCTGAAAGCTGCTTGTCAGGTAAGAGAGATCTGTGAAACAAGAAGCCATCAGTCAGGTCCTGACCTGTCTAATGAGACATTTCTGCTACGGAGAAGTGTCACTGATATGAATGATGAATAATGTTCGTTGTCACTGCCCCTATTTGGTTGGCCTTGTCATAAAATGTAAAATGTGAGCTGGAGGAGATTCAGATTTACAATGGAACGGTTTTCTGTCGCCTTTACTGTGTGCAACACGAGATTGTCTTTTGATCGTTATGGACATTTATGATAAATCTGCAGTTGTAAATCACTGCAGAAATGTGTTTCCCACTGATTACATGCCCTTTATCATGTAATAGCAATTTAACATGTGCATGTATAACCCTGGCATTTGTTCTATGTCCCTCACTGTGAGCAAAAAATCCATTCAAATCGCATTGGCGGTTGCTTTTCCAACGTTTTCTGATTGTTCATTTTTTCAGTCAATATTTAAAAAAATTAACAACTCTCTCCAAAAATTAGAAACCAGAAAACCAAGGCCGTTATCTGTGAGACAAAACCTGGAGCTGCTCCGCTCACACAAAAAAACTGGGGGCACTGACAGAGAGTGTTTGTTTGAATTTTGACTTCAAACCCGGCTTTACTTTCTTGCAGCGATAACAGTTATGGAACAGGATGTGTTTACTTCCTTGTAAAATTACAGTGGCTACTTCTACCACTCTTTCCACAAAGCTCTTACTTGTTTCATCAAGCATTAACTATCATCATCAATGTCTTGTTTCTTTCAGAAAACTGACTGCAGTGTCCAAGATCATGAATACAACAAACACACATTCTGCTTCATTTCCAATGCAAAGATCTACAGAAATTCTCGATGCATATGGATCAATCAAAGCTCTGTTATATGGCACTGAGAAAAAGTTTTTTTTCATAGCCCCACTTCAAATCCTTTTATTTTTGTAATGCACATAATATTTATGCAACCGAAGAATGCAACCGGCTGCTCTCTGAAAAGGATGAAACACCTAACAGTTCTAACTAATGCATATATTATGCATGTACTATATATATATAGAGAGGCGAAGCAAATCTTCACTTCAGTCAGAAAGACAAATGATTGTGGATTTAACAGACAATTTGTTGTTCATGATCTACATAATCACAGCATGTTAGTAGAGATGCTCTTTCTTTCTCTGAAAACTTCACTTGTCATGGCAACAAGAGTCGACAGGCATTTTTTGGTCATAAAGTACTGGACAAATTAAATTGTTGACGTAAAGCAGGCTGTTCTTATACACAGTTCATAGTTATACCTAAGGAAAGTAATGCATTATAATTTGTGTATATAACCTATGTAATCAATTCATATGTACTCCACATAATCGTGAGCCGGGACAGGTTACAAATAGTGTAAAGAGTAGGGCTATCCCGAATACCATTTTTTGGGCTTCAAAGCTTCGGTGAAAAATATTTAAAGGTATTCGAAGCTTTGTGGCGTGGTGCACAGCAGGCTGACATGTTCTTCTGTCTGTCTGTGGTACAGTACCACTGCTACACTACTGTATGCACATACACTTCTACACACTATATATATATTAAAGAAAAAGAAGCATTCAAATACTGATTTGGAGGTTGATCACCATGGCAACAGTCAAAGCTTCAAAGCATTCGGGTCAGCCCTTAAGAGCGACAAAACACCAGACTTTCACCTGGGAGATTTCTGTTTGTGTCCTGGTGAAAGCAGAAGTCAACTTTGAATTATTTGTACATAACTTCCACACTTAAGTAAAGCCTTTTCCTTAGTTATTATAACCCAAACGTTGACTTATTTGTTATGTAAATTCCACAGTTATGTAACGCCACTTCTGTAGTTATTTTAACCCAAACCACGATCTTTTCCTAAACCTAACCAAGTAGTTTCAGCCCTTTCTCATTCCCAGGGCGTCAAATACCGACGCTTTGTCACTCTGATGTCACTGACGCATAAGGCACCCTTTAGTGTCTGTATGAGACGCACCGGGCTTTAAAGGAACCCATCTGCGTCAATATTAAACGCTCAGAGAAAGTGGTGACGCAGTATTAAGAGCGGAAAAACACACATAGGGTGGGTGGTGGATGGGTCCAACAAACACAAGGCTTTAACCCAGGAGACCGCTCTTGTGGCCCGTGTGAAACCAACAACGTGTTGTTTGTCTTTGCGTTCAAATTAAGTTTCAATTTCACTTTACAAACAAAGTCATTTTAAGCCAAACCATGATGTGTTTTTCCTAAACCTAACTAAGTGGTTTTGTTGCCTAAACCTAAGTGTCATAGTTGATGCGCTGGGATACCCAGTGCGTTAGAAAGTGATGCCAAGAGGTCCTGACAAATCGTCAGCCTGTGACAAGTTGGGATGTAAACGTGTTGGTAGTTTTGTTGCCTAAACACCACAGGCGCATGGATCGCTCATGTTGCTGGACATTAGTACGAAAACGCACGAAAGAATAATAAAATAACTTTGTGTAAGTTATCATACAAACTGTTGCGTAAAGATGACAATATAAATTAATTCTGAGGGGGTCAAGAATGCCTGCACCAAATTTTATGGCAATCCACCAATGGTTAATGAGACTAAAAACTGCAAATGTGAACCTCATGGTGGCACTAGAGAAAAAAAGTCAGAGGATCACCAAAGTCTCGAGAATTCATCTTCTGGGAACCATGAATGTCTGTAAAACTTTGTGCCAATTTATTCAGTAGACGTTGAGATATTTCACAGGATAAGTGAAACTTTGACCTGATGGCGACGCTAAATGAAAGGTCAGGGGATCACCAAAGTGAGAAGGCTTCATCCTCTGGGGAGCATGAATCTCTGTACAAAGTGTGATGACAATCCATGGACTAGTTGTTGTAATATTTCAGTCTGGACCAAAGTGGTGGACTCAACACAGGGGACAGCTTCTCTGATGTTCAATCCTTTTTTTTCTATTTCAGGCCTTCCCCACCTCATTCCCTCCCAAATCTATAACACGCACAGTATGTAGCTTACATCATAAATGCCAACCATCTCCTGTGTGAGAAGAGAGGAAGCGGTTAAGATGGGAAACAGATGTAGCTTGAGAGAGAGTTTAGTTGTTGAGGTGGTTGACAACAACACCACTGTTACTGGCATAGACTGATGTACGTTTATAGTGGTAATAAGTGTGAAAATAAGTCAATATCTTCCACTATCAGAATGTGTTATCATATAGCTGTTGTATGAATGTTTGTGAAGCTTTGAGACTAATGTATAATGTGTACTGTATGTCAGATATGCATGTTTGTAAAGCATTTTACCCATGAAACATAGATTCAGTCACATTTTAATGTCCTGGGAATGTCCAAAAAAGCTTTGTCCCATTCAGTAATACATTTTAATGGTATTCAACTAAAAAAGTGCAGTTATCTCTCTCATTGGGGCATCAAATGTACCAACACAATCCACAGTGGACCATCTACGTTAAATATAGACACATGGTCTATTGTGATTGCCTTTGATCATTGCCTTGATTTGAGAAACGCTGCTCATGATCGACACCCTGAAGGAGTAATCTTTAGCAGATGTCCTCTAATGCCTTGTCCAAGAGTGTTTAATTTAACGCTTTCACAGAGCTAAAATAGAACATCTATCGCCACCAGGGCAAAGGGTGGATTTGAAGTTGTCATTTCTTCATGAGAAAGGTTTTTAAGAAGTACTTCCCTTTGATTAGAAACCAATTCTTCTCTTCATTCTGGGAGGTGAAGTCATTTCTCTCGACATTAAATTCCATTTTCTTGCAAAGTTGATGGCTTGGAGCCAGAGAGGCGTAGTGAGAGGAATTAATTACATAATTATGTCTATGTTGAAGTTGACTTTTTTTTTATTGACTTATGTGAAATTTATGTGAGATCACAGTTAGATCCTTTTGTTTTTTACACTACTACCTCAAATTTCAGGCTGTCTAATTAAACATGGATGGAAACAATGCATTTAAAATATAAAAAATCAGCTTTGCAAATTCTTTTTATGAATAGGCAACACAACAGGAATGATTTTATCTGTTCAGTGTGGTACAGCCAAATAGTTAATACATAATGTAAGCTATTAAAATTATGTAAGCAGTGCACATTTAATGAAAAAAAAATCTGACCACTGACAAGCTTTTTGCTAGCTAAAGAAGACCATGACATGCGATTGAAAGCTCCGGAAATAGTGGGACACTTTGGGTTGAGAAGTTTTTTGGTCAACCTGCATGTTTCAAAGGTCAAAAATGAGCTTTTACACTCAGATACGAGGTAGACATTAGCTAGAAAGCTAACGTTAGCCAAAGACTGAGGCTTAAAGAGGACCTATTATGCTTATTTTCAGGTGCATACTTGTATTTTGGTTTTCTACTAGAACATGTTTACATGCTTTAATGTTCAAAAAACGCTTTAGTTTTCTCATACCGGCTGTGCCGCAGAACCTCTTTTCACCCTCCGTCTGAAACGCTCTGTTAGAGCTACTAGCCCTGCCCCCCTCCCGAAAAGCCCAGTCTGCTCCGGTTGGTCAGCTGGCCCACTGTTGTGATTGGTCAACCGAACCAAACTCTTCGGACTCCACTCTAGCTCCGCTCTGACTAGCTTTGTTCGAGGGCGTGCCAAACTAGCCGCTAGGCAAAGTGTGTTACTTGGTGACATCACCAGGACTTGAATCAAGGCATTTCAGGCTGTTCAGGAGCAGTGTTTCTGTGGGGGAGAGTAACTCAATATGGTGTGGACTTTGGGCTTTGTAACTTTGCAGACCTTTTACATGCACAAAAAACTATATAACACACTAAAGGAAAGGGAAAGAGCACAAAACCATAATAGGTCCCCTTTAAAATGAAATTATTTCACTGGATATATGAAAATAAATACATTTTCTTTCAATGTAGACAAAGAACCAACAGAATTCTCACGGACAGACTGTCATGAAACAAACAATGTATGAAACATAATCATCTTTATTTTTGTTGAAGGTACAGTATATTATTTACGGAGCAGATCTGTGTGCTGTTGCAGGATACATAATATTTCACCTCAGTTGGACTTCAAATGTGACTTGCATTTTGCTGATTTGCGTTCCTGTCAATGAAAATCTTTTTTCCATGTCCTCAAAGAGTTGCTTTGATCTGTCACGGGGTAAACCATTCTAAAAAATGGACCGACCACCATTTCAAACATGAAACGTCGGAGGCCAGATGCGGAGGGTTTTGACGCTGCCCAGGCAGGTTTACTGATGCAAGGTGATGTGATCCCCTTGAGCTTAACACCAGTATGAGTCTGCTTCCTGTGTCAGCTCCTCGGACCTTCGCAGAGCAGCATCTGGTCCTGTTTAGCATCAACACTTGCAGCACTTCCATCAGCCATATCAGACGGTCGGCTACCTCCAGGCTCGCCATCTTTATCAAATTTCCAATCAAGTCAAAGAAGAGAGCATTAAAGGTGTCACAGGGAGAGTTCTTTTTTTGTTGTTTTGACTGCAGTCTTCCTCGGTCTGGCAAACTGCATTACAGACTGTACTTGTGCATTGTTTTAAGAGCTCTTTGCCATACTAGACTAACTTCCCTTCTGTTGTGGTACAGTGCTCAAGTTGCCAAGGCAAACATTGGTTTGTGCTGTCAGCCATCAGACTGGCAAAACACTAATGCACACTGCTTTTCGGTTATTTTGTGGTTTGTGTGCGGAAATGTCATTGTCTTGTGTTCTGTTGCGCTGCAGGTCAGTTACTCACTGGGAGTATAACAACGACTGAACTGACCTGAGAGACTGCAGAGAGGTATACTGACTGTGGCCCAAAAATGTCTCTTTGGGTTAGTCTGACCTGACACGTTTCACCGCAGGTCACGGCACTGATGAGTCGGAGGCAGCAGGAGCAGAAAAAAAGAGCCAGAGAGATGGGTTCCAAAATTCCTCTGCCCTTGACTGTGCGGACTCTGTCAGCGTTGATTCGTTCTGTCATGCTAACTCGTCTCATGACGTAAATCTCCAAAGGACGACTGCGTTGCTGTTCTTTCTCAGACGCCACCTGGCTCGTGTCCTCGCTGACTTTATGGCTGCCACTGGGAAGTAGACGGAGGCCGCTGTGTTTAGTATTTTGTAATATGAAAAGCTGTGTTTAAGATGCTGGCCTTATGACATGTCTTTCCTATATGAATGCAAAAACAAGCCACATTCTTCATGAGCTGAACAGCCGCATTTAGCAGGAAACCCTTTGTAGGGTTTGAGAGGCTTAATCAAAGAAGATTTGCTGTTGTTACTTCACCGAGACTCGTACATATTGGGCATCCTGGTCAACATCGAGCTCCAGCCACCTCCCCTGAGCAGCTCGCATGTGAGCTGAGATTGGACAGAGCAAAAGACAGCTAAATTAGACCCTGCAGATAGCGGTGGAGGGACTTTCCTCTCAGAATCAGCGGGGGAAATGAGGAGTCAGAGAATCAGATGGAGTAGATTAGCGGTCCAGAAGCCAGTGCGGCCGGGGGAAAAAATGAGCCTCTGATGATAATGAGTCTAACAGGGCATCCACTACACCCTCACCGCCGCTCTGCTTCCTCGTGATGTTGCAGCAAAGGTATTGACCAAGGCGGGCTTTAACCAAAACTATATCCTACAGGAGTCGTGTTGTCGCTGTCGCTGCCGCTGCGTGTATTTCCGTCCCAGAGGTACACTACAAACAGCGGAGCTCAAAGACGTCTTGTGCATCACTCAGAATCAAACGGCATGTGCCCGACACCATCCAGGCTTTGTTTACACATCAGAGAGTCTCCTATCAAGATGGAGGAGGGTGAAAGGAGAAAAAAAACACAATGTAAAGTGGAGCTTATCAGCAAACGGGCTGTGATTGTGACAGAGCTCGTTCTCGTCTGTCCTGGAAAGCTCTCAAAATAAACAACTACTGACCTAAAAGCATTCTCCCTGCCATCACCAGACATCACATGGCACGACCCAGCAGAAGTCCACAAACCACTAAATTACATACATAATATTCCCTCGGCCGGACTGTTGAATGTGAATGTGTTGTAAGTGAAAAATCAGCGAAATGTTGAGAGCCTTAGACAAGCCGGCACCAAATAATTGAACGTCACGACTCAATTAAAAGTCATGTCAGTGTAGGTTAGCAGCTGAGCAGCAAACTTTGAACGTACAGTAGAAGAAAAAGAACATCTGGATGGACCACTTTGTCTCGTTAACATGGATTCTCCGCACAGGTCCCGGCTTCGTGTTGTTATTTACAAGTCGAACAAACTATTGCACAAGCCAGCGTGAGAGCGCAAGCCCCATAATTGCACAAACCACTGGAAGAGGAAATGTAATCATATACAAAATACAAATTATGGCCCAATAAAGATTAGGTAACAGCATGAACGAATTAAAGTGCTGTGAAAACGGAAGGATTAGCGCAATTACGCTCATTACACAACATCCATCTCTCTGACCTGAGTCTGGGCTGAAAAACACTGAGAACAGGAAGGCGGAATCCATAAAAGTGGAGGAGGGAAAAAGGGAGGATTGCGAGGAATGCTGGAATCTCTTAATGCACACATCCAGGTCGGAGGCAGAAAATAGCGACATGTCTGAACAGCAATGTTGGAGGAATCCTTGAGTGGAGCTAAAGACACCAGTCGCCATAGAACTCCCTGTTGCTGCAGGGCTGCTATAAAACGATATAAGTGACACCGACGAACACAATGGAGAAATGTCAAGTGAGAAGATAATGTTATTCAAAAGGGGAACATCCGCCTCATGAGTCAACTAACACGCTCTCAATCTTATCTGGGCCAGGTTACTCAATGAGCAACCTCTCAGATGATGAGGAGGCTCAGAAAATTAAAAAAAAAAAAACCTCCCTGGCGTCGAGCCAGCTATTTGTTGTTTCTTCAAATTAAAATCAGTTCTGCACAGTTAAACAACAGGGAAACCTTCCCAATCAGCGATGATAATGACAAAACATTATCCTCTATTTACTTTTGGAACTTTGAATGCTAATTGCAACACTGGTTACGTGACCATCCATGCGAGTCGAAGCTTCTGAACACCTTGAATTTAAAGGGGACCTATTATGCTTATTCCTTTGGTGCGTTATATATAGTTGTTTGTGCATGTAGAAGGTCGGCAAAGTTACAAAGCCGGACGGAGTTACTCTTCCCCACAGAAACACTGCTCCTGAACTGCCTGAAACGCCTTGCTTTAAGTCCCGCCTTTTCTTCTGTAACGTGGTGATGTCACCAAGTAAAACATTTGCACAATAGAGTGCTACAGGAATGAGTGCATTTAAGCACGTTCCCTCGTCTGGAAGTCAATGGGTTTTTAGTTAGATGCCTGAAATAAGGTCTGTGGTTAACACAAGCTGAAGAGATTTTAACGTTTTGTTCTACGACATAAAAAACATCAATAAATACCCCACTCGTGAATTTTGAAGCCTTTATGTGTCTTAAAAAAGTCGGTTGCTAACAAGTGGCTAAATGAGACTACTAAATGTCATCACGTCGACTCGCCTGCCTTAAAAGCCTTCTTGTGTATATGTGAGCATGGTGTACTTCGTTTATAGCCTAACGTTAGCTTTTTACTTCTGGCGATTGCAATATAAAAGTGGTGTTCATTTGTGAAGATGATCTTGCTGAGTATTATAAACATTTGTTTGCCAGAGAGCTTATTTTCTGCAATAATCCAAAATTCAATGGAAAAATCTCATTGCCTTTTTGTCGAGGGAACCCAGGGCGATGCTAACTTCCAGGTTGGCCCACAAAAATACGTCATCCCTGGAGCACTTTATACCTGCCTAGCGGCTAATTTGGCACGCCCTCAAACAAAGCCAGTTAGACCGGAGCAGGAGTGGAGTCCAAAGAGTTTGGTTTGGTTGACCAATCACAACAGTGGGCCAGCTGACCAATCAGAGCAGACTGGGCTTTTCCCGGAGGGCGGGGCCGGAGCTCAAACAAAGCGTTTCAGACAGAGGGTGAAAACAGGTGCAAAGCCGGTATGATAAAAATAAAGCGTTTTTTGAACATTAAAGCATGTAAACATGTTCTAGTAGAAACCCCAAACAAGTACAGTACAAGTATGCACCTGAAAATGAGCACAATAGGTCCTCTTTCAGCAAACTCCTTCGCTGCCGTCGCTTTCAAAAAAGCTTTACATAAAATTCGACACCATTTGGGCGGATGTTGATGGGGTGATGACGACCGTCGTTATGATGATAATTAGAGAGGCGACAGAGGTGGCGATGAAGGCGGTGGTGGCGATTACAAGGGCTGATTGGGATAATGAGGACGATAATGATGATAACAATTATTACAACAATTAGCCGATAGAAAGAGACAGGCGTGTTCTCGCATGACCTCATCTTGTTAACGCCTCATTAGGGAATATTCAGGTTACGCTCAATTGTGTCAGGGCAATTATTTTGAAAGGTTATACACACATAACGAACTGAGTACATGTGGACACAGATACAGATGCTGCTCAATAGAGGCTTGTGTGTGTGTGACGGACCAGGAAAGGATCACTAAGTCAGCTCACAATCTGTATGATTTCCCGTCATATGGCGCATGCAGAGGCACCATGGCAGATTTCTACGAGCAGAAGTCAGCCATCGTGCCAAAACAAAAGAACTGGCTTCCGCGACTTAATTTAAAATGTGTGATGAGCGAACAATTTGTCTCTAAGTGGATCTCATGCTGCTGCCTTTAATCAAAACTCCTCAAACTACATTTCCATTCCCCTCCGTCTCTCTCTCTCTCTCTGGCCCTGTGAGATGACAAACCTGTTTTAAATGGCCAAGTTAAACAGCAATGAACCAACTGAAAAAAAAACGATGTCCTTCCTGAATGTGCAGCTGAATCGCTGGAACAGGAGGACGCTGTAGCTGGTTTTTATGTTTTGACCCTCTCTCAGGCTGAGGCATTTAAGCTCACGCACATCCTTCAGAAGTTCAAGGGGAGAAAAAGTGAAAGGAAATCTGAACACATGACCCTCTTAAAAGATACGCCTCAACTGGCCTTTTGTATTGGCTTCGCTTGACAGACACCAGGTGCAGAAAGAAAAATTCTTAGGGAAGAAGGGGGGGGGCTCCATTCGATTTAAAAGGCTCTGAGATGGGTTTCACATTAAAAGACATCATCGATCATATCAGACATTAGAGAAAAGTATGCAAATCACATAACATCACGCAAAAAAGAGACACTATTTTTTATAAGAACAGACAAGCAACAGAAGAAACTATATTTGATAAATGGTTCTTAAAGCTGAACTGAAATAAAATGCTTTTTTTTTTGCTCATTTGGCAAGAAATGTAATAACCAAAAACACATTTTAATTTCATTTGTTTTTCTGCAGTGATAGCACCCCAACATTAGTGTTCTCCAGGGGGCGGAAGAAAATGTATAGGTAGGCTACAGGTAATTTGTTTGGTGCAATATCTTTGTTATCCAGGTTAACCAGCTTGGGGGCTGACGTTGTTGCTTAGCCATCTGTGATTTCTACATCTCCGTAACTCCATAAGTGACTCCATGGCATGATTCAAATCGTTCGAGTTTTGACAGTCCGGTCATTTGAAATCAACACAAATGGACCCACGAACGGGAGACAGCTAACGTTACCTAGATCCCCTTCTTTAACACAGCACTGAGTGTGTGGGAGCTGCCAGACTCGGATGGATTTTGAAATAACATGAATAATAAGTAACGTCTAATGGGAATTGGTACTAACATTAGCAATCTAGGTTAACTAGCTTCCACTTTTCGAGTGGACGCTATTAAGCATAGCTTTCTTGCTTCCACTCTTGAGTAGAAACTAGTTAGCCCAGCAAAGTTGACAGCAAGACGGGTATTCCCAAATGTTGAATGTTGTAAAGGGACAGACATCTTAAATGCTTATAGGCGGTGGTGGTATATGATTATGACATCAAGTCAGTAGTGCATCACAGAAGTTGACAGCTCGTCTTCTAGCAACACTGGCACTCAAATATCAGTCAACCGCTGCCATGGGGAAAAGCCAACCGGAGGCCTGAAGCTTCTACACTGTTTCCACAAATGTGTCCAAAAATGGTTTTATCCTCTTTTAAAAAAAATTGAATGCCCAATAGCTGCATTATCATTATACATTACTAGTGCAGTGCAGTGCAGTAGTGGGGCATAGCAGTTCAGAGCGTGTACCCGTTTGGAGCGGGCCGATTGTTTGGCCCCCGGGAATGCTGCTTGCAGCATTCTTGATAACAGGGAAGTGAAGAAGAGTTTTGTTGTAACGTTAGTATATCCAGCATCCAGCAGCAAAAGTGAACTGTAGTCAATGAGCCGCGGCCTGTAAAGACTCGACTCAGTCCACAGAGCCCCGAAGCCCACCTGCTGCACAGAGCGCCGTTCGCTTGTTTATTCAAAGTTTATGAATATTGGACCTGTCTGTTGCGTGTCCAAATTGCACCAACTTTGACACTGCACGTCCTTGGGTTACCAGCTATACACCCGCCAAGTAATAAGTAGATCAGATGAATGGCTCTTGGGATACGTGAAGGACACACACACACACACATACACACAAACAGACAGACAGATAATACTTGCTTTATAGTTCCTAAAAGAAGTTAGGAGATAGACTTAAAAAGGATTTTCAGCATGAATTTACAAAAACATGAGCTAAAAGATGTGCACAAATATTCAGACACCCACCCACACACACACACACACACACTCCGAAGCGAAAAAGAAAGACAGGCTCTAATAGGAGATAATGGATTCTGGGTCAACACCTGGTAATCCTTACATCAGTGAAGGGGAGGGCCTTGACATTTTCCAGAAAGTGCCATACAACATGCCTATAATAAGAAGGTCAACTATATTTCAAATCGGGGCAGGCTGGAACAAAGAAAGCACACAAACAAGAATATGTGAAGCCTTTAGATTTGAGATTGAAAAACGAACACATTACTCCATATAATATTGAAGGCAACGCTGTAAAGAAGGAATAACTTGTGAAATCAAATTGCGTGTTTTCATCTGCGGCGGCCACAGCCTCTGTTGGAAATGTTGAATGGATCTTTTTAATCACTGGGTTGGTGATTTGAACTTTCTAACCAGATAATCTTGTTTTGGCAATGGCAGTAAAATGTTCTGCCTCGGCTGCATTTATAGGCTGGCTTTTGGTTGTGTTTGTGTGCGTGCGCGCATGCACATGTGCAACCACAGTCATTAAATGAAATAGCATATGTAATCGATGTTACAGATGATTTCTCTATTTATAGACGTGTATGGAGGATATGGCTGAGTTGACCCAAAAGAACTTTTCCTTCAGGATGGTCTGTTCTATGTTCAGAGACAGCAAATTTTGGTTCAATTCCTTTGTAGGCAAATTGAAAATCCCAGTGTAACTCTGATGCCAAATTAGAGCAAACAAGCTTCAAAGGACAGAGAGCTAGTCATCTCAGCCAGTAGTGTTATTTTCAGTACCCGACCCAATCTGATTGGCTGTGATACGGGCGGGAGAGAGCGAGGGGCCAGGGATGATAGAGGACTCCTGTGTTCTTTGCTGCGAGTCTGGCAACACAATAACGCCCCCTGCTGTCTGACCGATCCCACCCCCCACCCACCCCTCACATACACACACACACACATCACACACACACACCCTGCTGTTCAAGCCCCCCAGCCTGGCTACTGAGCGTCTCGCCCGGCGTGGTGTGCGACCTCAGGACTCAGCCACTCTCCTCTTCATGTAAGACCCATCACAATAATGAACTCTCCGACCCCTCGACCCCTTTTCCTCACCACACAGACTCTCACGAAAAAAAAAAAAAAAAAAAAACTCGCCAGAGCTGTGCATTCCTCACGGTTTGGCTCGGAGAGAAAAAAAGAAACCCTCCGAACCACATCTGGTTTTGCTTTGCTGAGATCTCTCCCCACATTCAATTGGGTCTTAAAAATACGGTTTCAAGTAATAAATGGAGGGTTGTGCTGCTTATTTGTACACTGTATGATGAAATTACAAGGGCTGTAATTGGTTACTTCCATAATTGCGTTGAAAGTAATTTATGTACTGCCGTAGGGAGGCCAAATGAGATAAACTGAGATGATAATAGCAGTGGAATAAGTAAACATTTATTGGATCTTCTCTGTGGATCCTGTCATTTAAGCTCCAGGAACATTTGTGCAAGCAAGCACTGATGGAATTGGTTAGGGCGGTGGCATGCTGGAGCGTGTGCATGTGTGTGTGTGTGTGTGAGACACTGACTCGTACTATTATTAGAGAGCCACTGGAGGGCAGTGAAAGTACTATGTGTGGCCGGCAGGATCATCACTGTTCAAGTATGTGCATGTAAGCCCGGTAAACAATCAGCAGGGTGTGAAAGAGAGGTCACGCATCATTGGCTTATAAACACAAACATGGAGCTCTGCCTTGTCTCCTTCTCTGTGCTTTCCCATGACCTGCTGCCGTGCAAATACAGAAGGGACTGCAGAGCAATCGGTGGAAATATTCAAACTGTGATGGACACATGAAATTGGCTGTGAGACTTTGTTGTTTGTGCCTGTGATACAGCATGTGATGTGCAGAAGAAAACGGGTTCAGCCCTACAAAAGCTTTCTGAGCAGAGAGTTAACGTTATGGCCGCGCCTGTACAATAATAACAGCTTGTTGCCGCCGTTTCTCCGGGGACCAGTTTCTTTTGTATGGAAATTAACTGAGACAACTGTAGAAGGAAATAATCCCGCTGTAGTAATAACAACATAATGGAGCCGTGGAAGTTAAACAGACGTGCGGTATACAATGCCGCTGTTGAATATATCTTTCGTCAGGCCCTGTATTGCCCGTCCAGACTTTCCACTGATTGGCAGGCACACAAAACAGTTTTTTGGTAACGGCAGTAATTGTATTGTAAAAAGCCCAACAACAGGCTGCAGCTCTCCATGCAAGAATGATTTGTCTTATAATGGAGGAATATCACAAAGTGTGCCAAATGACCGTTCACAATGCCACCACGTTTTGATGTGAGACTCTCAATCTGAGGACTGAATAAGAGAATCTTTTTGAAATCGAGGGCATTTTGGGTGCCGGATCACATTCCACACAGTTGACTACACTGCTTCCCGAGAGGACAAAGGCAGCCCCATTGTATTAAAAATTCAAGGCCGGTGAGGTGAAATTGCATTTGGAGTCAGGGCGCGCGGCGGCAGGAGAACCCGTGGGCTGCTGGGTAAACTGGATTTACGTTTGGAACCTTAACAGTTAAAGCCTAAGCCTGCTCTTCAAAAGGAAAGAGTGTCTTTTTAGTGCAAATCGCAGCACACCGCTCAGCGGCTCAGGTCACGTGCCGACATCTCGCATTATAGGTCACACATGGAACAACCTCAACTTTCACGAAAATCTCACTCTGACAGTGGTGGACAGCTGATCAAGTTGACACCTTTTTTTCCCTTTCCGGCTGTCATTCACCTGTTTATTCGCATTACATCAGTGGGCAACCCCCTGTGGGACCGCATCATAAAGTTGACAGGTAGCATCGCTGTTCTCCTCCAGCCTCGGCTAACCTTGCACATTCCCACCCTGAAAACACTGTTTGCATTGATTGCTTTTGTGATATCCTACAAAACCCCAAATGTCCTTCAAAGTAGTTTGGCTTTTTATTGTTTGCTATTGCGATGCAGATCACCGCAGAGCACCCTGCCCAAGCAATGACCCATTAAAGATGTGAGAGGATCCATCTGGCAAGTGGGGTATTGGGAAAAGATTTTCAAAAACTCTCAATCTGGTTATGTAAAGGCACACGCAGCGATGCTTTCGGGTCATCGTAGCAAGCGTGGCTGCAGTGCAATCTAATGTGGATCCTAATAACACCCTAGTGCCCTTGAGGTAGAGGCAAATGACAAGCATGCTGCAATTCAGAGGATTATTACTATTCATATTACTAAGGTCCCACTTATGGGAAAACATGCATTTTTCTTTGGTGAAATTCTATCATAGACACATTTAGAAACACAATCAAATATGAGCTGATGGTGGTAATGGTGTGAGTTTCTGTCTCACACACAGGAGTCATTGTGCTATGCTATGTGTATCATATAGAGAACGCGGCGAGATCAACAACAACGGATTGACAATGGTGCCAAGAGGATATCTCAGGGCCAATTTGCTGAAGAAAGATCCGGCATCTGAGCAGCTGATCCCTTCAGATACTGTGAGCACAAAGCTCATTTTCAGCTCCTTACAAAGATATTCCGCCCGCCCAGGCTTTGTGTTTTTCCGCATTACCTTCCCAAGGTCATTGGGGGAAAACCGTCGGCATTCAGTTTACAACTAACAGGTTTAATAAGACGATCTGAAATCCATACTTAGTTACGGAGGAATACGAGGCAGATGAAATACTGTACTGTGTGTGCGCAGAGGTGTTTACATTCTCGAGGGGAGAGAAGTTGTTTTGCAGATATTGTAGTAAATCACGCATATTCTAGTAATCCATTATGTCATAAAACTTTTATTTTTTTGCAAGGAAACATCTATGCATGCAAAAAATCTGCAGGTTGCATATATTTATGCACTCACAATTTCTCAACATCAAAATAAGGTAGAAAACTGAATAAAAGGAGAGGTTGAAATGATGTTATTTTTACATATTTTCTAAAGCAGCTATGTCCTGTGATTTGATATGTCATGGAAAGTAACAACTTTACCAGTATCTACTAAGCTACAGCAACGTAAGCCAAAATATTTTAAGTGGAAATGCTATAATTTACAAATCCAACTGAAATGAGACGCACTGTTGACAGATGTGTCATGTTGAGGACGGACTCACAAGCCTACAGTTTGTCAGAGATTGAAATTAGTGTATAAATGTAAAGTCTTTAAAGTATCAAACACTGACCTCCTGGCTTGAAAGGTGGCTGTGAAAAGGTTTAGGTTTCCTGTTCACAAACAACACAAGATTGCAGTCAGCGAGCTTTCCTGTCAGCTACAATGGATTTAATTAGCTACAAGTTTTCTACAACTACTCCTGCAGCATAATCCACTTCTCCACTGTCCATCTGTATTATCAGTATGTTCCAAATGGTCATTGTTTTGCCAAATTCGGTTACATCACCCTCCTCAACGTTCTGTAGTGTATGTAGCCATATTTTAACTAAGTGATGATAATTGCAACATACTGAGCATACGGATGAAAAGACAAATGGATTGTGCTGCAGCAGAAGTTTGAGAAGTTTTTGTGGACATTTTAAAACTCATGTCTGCTGGGAAGATTTGTAGTCAACATGGGCTTCGTCCGCCAACTGTTGAAAGTTACTCTACTCTACTGATATTTGTAATAACACAAATTACCAAAAATCGTTTCTTGGAACATTACGGAACATGTGGAGTACTATGTTTTTAAAAACAATCTGATATTGTTGCTTATTCATTATATCTGCTTTTAGTGGCCCATAATGAACACCATTTCCCATAATCCAAAAGTCTAAAAAATGACTTCAGAATGCTGCATTCATGTGTTGTCTGAATAATATTATAGAAAGTCGAGGTCTCGCCTATTTTTGCCGCGAGCCGCGTGCGGTTCACAGGAACAACAGACAGTTAAAATGATCTATTGACTGTGCATTGACATCATATAAGCAACATAACTACAGTTCCGATGTCTCTATCTGTAGAAAATGTCATAAAGTAAAGACTTTTTTTTAAATCAACACTCCCTGCTTTCATTCAAAATAAAAGCCCTCAGGCGTTTTTTCTGGGGACAGAATTCCTTCATTTGTTAACATAAGGCTTTTATTCTGAAATATGTGCCGGACAGTGTTGTAGAACATGCAGTGACTTGGAGAGCTCCATGAATAAATAACGTATGGGGTTTTAATTGTGGATTATTACTATTATTTACAAATTACCACACGTTTCCTAACCTTTCTCTGTCTAAAATAAATATAAATAACATTTATAATGAAATGAAATGGCTATTATGAAAGGCAAACTATGTAGAAAGAAAGGGCTGACAGCAGCAGCTGCAGCAGCAGAAACGCAGCTGAAACGCAGCTGGTGTGAACACCCGATGCGTGACTCACATAGCCGCCACGCGACGTAGCCGCCACGTGCTCCCGACGTTCCGAGTGTGGACGAAGCGCCACTCTGGATATGGGACTCCGAGGAGCACGTGAATGCAGCAGAAGAGAGCATTGGTGGATGTCATAGATATGGACAAAACCATCATGGGAGCTGTAGTTTTTTTGTATACTAACAAAATTAATCATTGTTTAACTTTAAAATCACAAAGGTTTCAAATTCTAATAGCAAGTGCTGCATTGTCTTTGACTGATGAAAGAAATTGTTAATGAGAGATTGCATTGAGTTACAGAGGCCAGTGGAACAGAAGCTCGCTCGGACGTGACGCCGTTACTTCAGCTCTCTAATCAAGCCAACTACAGCTGCTGCTCTCTCCAGGAAGACCCTGCTAACTGCTAACTTTTTACAGCCACAAATCATTCTCGAGCCTACAGATGGTGAGTGTTTTTAAACTCAACAGATCAATTCTAAACATAAAACCTCCCTCCGTGCTTTTATCCTCAGATATATTCTCTAACGTTAAGCTTGTGTACTGGGTCCATAAATGTGTTTACACAGGCAGTGAGAGACCTACAGTGGATGATGTGTAGTTTCCACCTTTGAAGTGCCATGCTTCATCCCCGGCGCCCCCCTGGAGAATACCGTGTTGAAACTAATGAAAAGGGAGAAAACGAACTGAGTTGTGCTAAGCGTTCGTAGTATGATGAGCGTCTGTCATGCATATACATGAGAAATCACACCAACTGGATAGGATATGCGTGAGACACTGTGAGGCGCACTGACCACACAGAAACCCGAGTGTTGAGGCCAGATGATGGTTTATGGCCGAGCTTCCTGTTTTACGTTTTATCTCAGATTGCTTTCAACAGAGCCTCTCCTGGGCTGTGCCATGCATCTGCCATGCTATCAATCTCCCGTCTTCATAACCAGTGGCAGTGTTAGGGGCTGTCTGCAAGATGAGCACAGAGGCTCAATGGAATAAAGCTGTGAATTTGTATGTGGCTGAGTGGGTGTGTTTGGCTACGTTCGGCTCAGTTTTGAATTGCTGCTTATATCTGATGTTCTTGGATCGCTGTCCCAGTCTATTCTAAGATGCATCTGATACCAATATGAGCCGACAGCGATGTGGAGAAGATGACAGACAAAAGATGTCATATTTGTATTTGTACTTATACATCTCTTGCTTGTTTGAACACATTTTGGTTAACCTTCAACCTCGGACTCAACTGAGACATCCCCCCAGATACTCAAACAGGTATTTGACTTTGCTGCATCTGTGTATATTCAAATTTTACTCAACATCACCTGATAGATTTGGATTTAAGTGACCAAATACAAGCTATGCAGACTGAAAGCCCCAGAAATTGATTTTTACCCCATTTTATGCAGATCAGATCTGCTCATTATTTTGAGTGTTCATTTTTCTCCATAAATAAACCAGAGGGTTTCCTGGTGAATTTATTTTGATTATTTAAAAAAAATAAATGAAAATGAGATTTGAAAAATAAATAAATAAATAAATCAATAATACAAAAACCTGGCTATCAAATATTTCAAAATACCCTTCAGGGTGTTCATGCCTCATTTTTCTATTCAACTAAAAGTGAAGTCAGTAATTGTAATCCAATACACTTTTTTTTGTCTCCTCTGTTCTGTGTGTGCACTGCAAAAAAAAAAATCCGGTGTTCATACACAGCCCAGGCTCTGTAAATGGGAAATCAGGACAAGGGGATTGACGTATAAAGACAAAGGCAGTGGGAGTGAGAGGGACAGTAAATATAGCACATGCTAATTTTCTGAACGACCAATGATGGAAGGGGGGTATTTGTTTGGGTGTTGAGTTCAAATTAGTGTCCGAAATGAACTTTTTGACTCACTGGTAAATCCACCGGCCAAACATATTTTTTACCAAAATAATCAATAGTTTTTTATACCTTCCTGACGTTTTACTGGGTATAGGCTACTATACTGTATATGATGATATCTGTGTAAAAAAAAAAGCTGAGCAAAACTCAGAGGAGCGGCTTGTCACTAAAATGAGAATAGCTGGTCCACCTTAACGGTCAGCCTACCTGGGCCGTTGTTGTCGCTAACTTTGGGGCTAACCCCCTTCACTTTAATCAGCAGGTAGCAAGAAAGTCACGGGAACTTGGCTCGTGTCTTGAGGAGTTGTAGCATTTATTCACCGACAGTCTGAACTGTACACACGCACACTGTGCGGCTACGTTCATTAACATTAACTATAACATTACTGCTAATTTCATACTCGGCATCAGTCACACGCTCGCTCGCTCCCTCTCTCTCAACCGGACACTCGTTAACGTTGCAATACACTGGCTGACAGAAACCCGTCTCGTCTTGTCTTCACCCCAAAAAACACATGAACTCTCTAGTAAACAAACACAATGTGTGACATGCGCCCGTTCCCCCATCCCACCTCTACTGAAATTATATCTCGCTAACGTTAAGCACACGGTGTGTGTGTGTGTGTGTGTGTGTGTCGAACTCCAACAAACCTAATTTAGTAGTTTTATTGCCTAAACCCAAAGAAGTTGTTTATTGTGAAGACGGAAGTTTATTTTGAAAAGACTGTATCCATGTAACGAGCAGAAATTGATATGTGTTGCTGGACAAACTTTAAGTAAGAAATATACGAAGCGTTGTACAGTGAAGTGCACTGATCTTTGTCTTTTTTCAGCGGGAAACACAACAACATTTGGATATAAATTCCAGATAAAATTTGTTTCAAATCGATATGCACTTTTTTTTAAAAAAAAATGTTTATTTTTCTGTAAAAAATGGTGCAAACCAAAAAGCCTTCCATATGATAATGCAACGCTGAGCAGGTTGGCTTCATTCACACCCAGCAGAAATCATTAGATCAGTATCATCATGTCAGATAGAAAATACTGTGACTAAATAACACTGTTTTCCAGCGTGAATGCAGTCTTTATTGGAATGCCAGTATGTGCAGGTGTGTGTACGGTGCATACATTTCAATAACAGAATACGACCGCCCCTGCCTTTACGCCTGACGAAGTAAAAAGCACAGAAATGTAGGGCATAGCTCTTAACCCTTTTGACAAGCTGAGTTAGCGAACATCAAACTGGCTGTGCTTTGGCACAGTTATTGAGCAAATGTGAGGAGGGAGCTCCTCCCCTATCTTTTGAAGTGCTCAAATTATGATAGAGGGGAAAAAAAAGCCCTCCCAGGCCTGGTCTGATAAAGCAAGATTGAAACCTTATCGATTTTCGGGTTATTCGAAAGCGGATATAAAATATCCAGAGCGGAGAGGACTCGGGGAGTGCTGAGCACAGTTGGTTGAGACACTGGATTCCTTCCTACTCTTGTCACAGCATCCTTCTGTGCCCCGGGCCTCCTATCGCCACGCACTGTGGTGCCGGCAGTTAGTGCGACAGCTGGTCTCCATGCTTGCCTCCACTCTCTGTCCCAGAACACCCAGCTACTACGGTCTCTCATCAAGTCCTCTGAGCCAATCCGGGCTTTCATTTCCTGACAGCTGACAGCTGATGTGCCTCTACAGATGCTAGTTTAAATCATTCATATGGCTCTCCGCTGCTGAAGATACATCATGCTCCTGGGAAGCACTGAGATGTCTTTTCCACTCATTTTTTTGTTGTTTTGTTTGTGGATTGGACCTTTCCTAGTTCATTAGTCAGACAGTGGGGGTATTTTCAGATTGGGACTGCTTCCATCAGCTGTAATGCAGATATGACACAGCGCTCATAAGCTAGATGAAGCCATGGCTCATAGCAGTAGGCTGCAGAGGCTCAGGGAGACTTCCTACTGCGGAGTCACGGGGCTTTGGTAGTTTCCACTTGATTAAGCCCGACTCAATGCACTCGGCTCTCGCTTTAATTTAAAAATTGCACGGGGAAAAAAAAATGTAATGAGAAAGTCAAATTCATAGATATGATGTAATTGACTTTGCTGAACATCTAGGAATCCGAAGGAGTTTGATTAGTGGAACCTAATCATAGTTTAATTAGTGGACTTAGACCAGATACAGCTTCCACAGAGGATCCTACGGAGCAGCGGATCAAGAAGGCGGCGGCGGCGGCAACAGACAGTGATTGAGATGTCATTTATGTTAACATCTCATCGTGCTGCAGCTCTCCATCTCCTCTTTGCCTGATTTCATCTACTCTCCATTCTCAGATTTGTATTCACCATCGCACCCTCTTCCTTGATTGCAAGCTGCTCCGCTAATAGAGTACATTGTATCTCAAGCGGCTGCTGACAGCCAAAGAAAGCTCTCAGCCTTATACTTATCTTGTCAGGGTTTTTCCGCTCCATCTTTACCTCATGTTTGTTATATACCAGCACGCCTTTCAAGGTATCCTGGAAGGCCTTCTGCAGCATCATCTGCTGCTGTCTGACCATCTCTCTCCTCTTTTTTATCCACTGATGTTTTCTCGTTTCTCACAAGAAGTATTTGTACTTTTTGTACAATTTTTCCTCAAATAATATAGTTTTCTGCATGGCAATTTTACATTGAATTGGAATTGCATTGCAGGAAAATGAAAGGTCCTTGGCTGGATTCATGCCCAGGATTTTGCAGTTACATAAAGAGTTCATGCCTGAGACCACTGGGCCACCAGAACTCACCCTTTGTGTGACATTTTAACTTGTGTTAATGTTATTATCCACAGGGAGGGACTGCGAAAGGTCCGCAACAACAAACTCTGCTTCAGGTGTTTTGAAGGCGTCTTTTTCCCACATGATTTCTGCTAATTTACATCTGTGCCATGTGTCGGCCTTGCTTTCATCCGCAACACGACACTGTTGATCTATGTCACGGCGGGCGTGGATAGATTTTCCCTTCCATTTTCTCCTTTGTGATTGTACACAAGCCACCGATAGCTAATTCCGAGCCCAGTGAGGTGCAACGGTGCACTGCTGCTACCCAGTTAACAAGGTTATTGATTTGGAAACCACCCTCTAAGTATGGTCGCTCCTCAAAAAAACACACTAATTGCTATTTATTCCTTACTTTAATGTGGCATAGTGGCTGATAATCCTTACAAGATCCAGCAGACTACTTTAAACTCGGCACATCAAAGCGAGGAGAATATGTTAAGAGGGATACTTTGATGAAAAATAATACCTCAAACAAACACAGCTCACTCCTATTCCCTTCTCAAACAACGGACCACCTGTGCCTGCTCGAGGAAGAGGAAGACGCGGCGCCGCGGCGAGAAAATGAATCTCCCAGTGACGGGAGAGCACCCGTGTGTTTTCTAGTTCTCTCTGCTGAATTTGAGGCAGCCCAACAAGTATGTCCCACATACACAGAGCAACAATCATTTATCTGCGCGCTTCTAACAAGACATCATAAATCTCAACCCTCTAGCCGCTTCACAAGACAACACCCCAATAGAGTGGCATCCTCCCTGGCGCTCCCTCCTCCCCCCGCATTAACCTATCTGTGTGCATGCACCCCGGGTCATCCATTAACCGTCCCAGTTTCTGTCTCCCCCTTTTTACTGAAAAAAAAACCCACGCTGGCAGGCCTCTCAGACAGTCAACATCAAGCTCTCAAAAACACGGGCACGTAGTTCAAGGTTCCATCAGTTGTGGGACCACCAAAGAGGCGAGCGCGGGGTGTATAATCGAGAACGGGAATGAGCCTTCAGGTGATTAATCCATAGGCACCCTGCTTCTTCCAGATGGCATTTCACCGGGGGGACGTGCATTAAAGTCTATGGACCTTGCTGTTACTGCCACCGGTCTATCGCCGCCTCCTCGGTTAAAGCCGCCCATCGAGATCCATTCACCCCTTGCCCCCCGTGATGTCACTCCCGCCCACTCCATCCATACAGATTTATGCTTGTGCACATATGAAGGAGGTATTGACATTTAAATCAAGCAGAAGGATTAGCGGGAGCAGACAGCTGCTACTTAAGATAGACACTTATATCCATAAAAACTAGACATGTATTACAGACCTCCAATATTCAGTGTTTGGACTGAAATCTACACCTCTGAGAAATGTTGGCCCTGGCATCCCCGCTGTGTGTCATGCTCCACATATTGCACATTTTCCTCGATACCTGTGACACACATATATATGAAGGGATCAATGAAACTCCCCGGTGGAAGGTTTAATAATGAAATGTAGCATTCATATGCAGTACATGACCCGATACTCGAGCTGTGTGGCTGCCGGTAAGCAGAGTGGTAATTGTCATGGGAGGGTCCGTATTGAACCTGATCATCGGCACTTTACATGTTCTGAAGAAATTGCTTTCCACCCAGCTGAAATTACAGGCAGCTTATCGGGTGCATACTTCATATAGTGTTGGCAGAAGTGGCTGGATAACCCTATAAATCACCATGCACACATGGTTAAGCAGCGAAAGCTCCCCATAATTTGTCTTGGTGAGAAAGTAAGGGTTTTTGTTGGATAGCAAACCATCTGGACAACCAGAGAACATGTCCAAACCCTGTCTCCTCGAAATTACATCCATAAACTACTAATTTGCAACAGCAAATATGTGTTTTGAGAGAAACAATGTCGCCCAAATAAAATGTTTAATCAGCATAATAAGGAAACATTTTTATGAATGTGTCTGCAAAAACGGCAAATATTCATACTGAATGTATCAGAAAAACATTGACTGATAATTCAATTCAACTTTATTTCAGACACACAGGTTGCGTCTGAAATCCCACACTAACATGCTATTTAGTACACTAAAATAGTATGTGAGATATTTGGTATATCCAAAACCTTAGTATGAAACCAATAGTACACGAATTGCATACTATTTCCGGTGAAATATTACAGTATGCAACGTTGGACACTACGGCAGCATAAATATCCCACAATGCAATGCGGTAGTGACGACAACATTCATAACGGACGTTGACGGACGGCTCTGTAATGTCAATAACATTTGAATTTACCTGTAAGTACAATATTTCACTTTGCTAGGCGTAATATATATATTAAATTAATTCAGACTTTGATTCTCACAAATCATCGTTTTGGTCACATGACGTTGGAACGGGTTACCATGGTTACACGTCTCCAACCGACAAGGAGGCTCTCAGTAAGTGACGACGTAAATTACTGCTCAGTGCGTCTGAAAAGATACATACTACGGTTTATTCACACAAAAGTATGTTGAACGATAGTACACATATTGAGTATGTAGTACGTAGTATGCGATTTCCGACAAAGCCATAGATCCATACAGTGGCGTAGGCAGAAATTCTATTATGGATGGTCCAGTACAAAAGTGGGTGGGCCATCTATTCCCAGAGAGGACTTGTAAAAAACTTAAGTAGAAAAAAAGGGACAAACTGAAAATACAGTGACAATCTTACTTTTTTGCATGCATTCTGCATTACAAAGGCAATAGCAGCAAAAAACTGACTATACCCCTGGTGCCCAACTTGGAGGACCCGACACCGTTTTGTACGTATCATAACAACGGCTTGTATATCCGCAGTCCTCGGTCTTCCGGTTTCCCTTTTTGAATGACGAATACAGACTGCAGACGGGTTATTTCCTCTCACGCAGGTGCACAACGTACATAGTAACTGGCAGTAGGCTGTAGTCTTTGCAGTGTGTTCAAATGCAACTTGTCGGCCAAGACAAAGGCGACGTGAGGCGACGCAACAGTCGGCCATCATCGCCGCTAGTTCTCTGATGTCGGCTTGGTGTGTCTGGGCCTTAAGACAACTTTTTAAAAAAATATACAGTTGGCCTATATCTCAGCATTTCATTCATTTCTATGAAGAAAACTAAATGAAATTTTTCTTTATTTTTAAAGTTTGGATTATTATCTAAATTATCAATTTAAAACAAGTCTCACAGGATAAGGGCACGGTGAAGACCTGAACACAAGCTATAATCACAGAGCCTTCCCTCTCTGCTAAACAGCCTCATCCTGAAAGGTACAGAGTTAAAACAACCAAACAGCTGGCAGAACAATGGCCAAGCATCAGGGAGAGGAAAACACTGTCTTTGTCAAAAAAAACCAACCTATTATTAAATGCATGATTGTTAAAAATAAAATAAAAAAAATACACAATACAGAGATTTGTATTAAAAGTCCCTAAAAATAACAGGAAAACTCATCTCTGATTCATTTTTCACAGGAAATAATCTGCTCAAAATTCATCCAAAATCGCTCGTTTTACACAAACTTCCTGCAGTTATTGTATTCACTATTTGGGTTAATTGTACAGTTTATCAGATGTTCTGTACTGTTATTGTTATGCATTGAATATAATATGAAATATCCATAAAATATGTCACTTAGTCAGGGGTCGCCAGTTTACTCAATGATAGAAAAGGGGTCCCTCAAGGAAAATGGTTGGGAGCCACTGGCCTATACAACATGCTCAACCAACAGAAGGCTGAATATATACAACAGTATAGACAAAAACTTGCTTATGATATCCTAATCAGGCTGAATATATTATTTGCAGATTGCAGAACCGGCAGTGCATGGGCTCTACAGTGCAGTGGCAACTAAACATAAACCCAAACAGTAGAGCATATGTGAACTACTGCATGACATATAGCATACATCTGACAGAAATCACATTGTTACTTAAGTACCGAGGTCAGCTCACCTATATTGCATAACAGCAAATGCCAAGAAGCTGTTTACACAAATCAGCAGTAAAAGGAAATCAAAGAATGAAAACAGCTGAGCATTGTTTGCATTAAGAAAGAACAAAACACTCCTTCATTTATAATAAATCAACCACCACATGCAATCAAATTTGGCTGAAAAAAAATGCACAAAAAATGAGCAACTAATTTAAATAATGTTTCCTATTAACAGTGCACACCATTACTTAACGTGTAATCTCTTCAGGGGCTGAAGCAGTGAAAAATGAGGCCTACCTGTGATGTCTTCATAGTCTATAGCGTTGAATACAGAGATTGTATCATCATAGTCCAGAGAGACACAGAGTTCCTTTTCAAGGGACAAGAGGGCCAGGTCATATTTGCACATGAACTTGAACAGTTCTATAAAGTTTCCATCTGTATTGTCTTTGTGTCCACATAGGGGGACGTTCAGCTTGGCACAAAAACAGCATAACAATCAAAAAACGCTTTTAGATGGTCCCGATTCCTCTCGATGAATGAATAGTTCATGGCATCACGGTTCGTTTGATTTAACACATTTCCTCGTCTGCACTTTGGTTAATTGTCTTGCTCTGTAGCTTCTGACACTTGTGCAGTGAAATGGAGTGATGTTTATCGCATATCTGGCTGACGTACCTACAGTAGGTGCTTCCAGTCCACGGACCCAGCTGGGAAATGTCTGCACAATTTATAAAGACCTCCTTGTTTACACTGTATTCCAACCAAGCAAACTGTCCATACCACGTTGATGAGAAGCACCTTGACTTCCCATTCTTGACAGAGAAATAGCTTCAAATCCATTGCAGATAAATCAGCGGTAAACCCGCGTCAGGCTGACCGGAAGAGAGCACTGGAGCCCGGGAGCAAGAAGGCCGCCGGGCCTGGGCTGGGCTAACCTTCTTGTTGGCTAACGAGTCTGAAGAACCGGGCTGGGTGAGTCTCAGCTGATGGAGGTAGTGGCGTGTCTTCTTCTTCAACTTTTAGTTTTTTGAAATAACAAATTAATGAACTTTGTTTAGCTATTGTTGTGGCGGTTGAGGTTAGCTAGCTAGCTAGCTAGCTGGCTAGCAAAACAGTCCAGAGTGTCTGCCTTTCAGAACCGGGTCGGAACCATAGCGACCAGTTAGTTCCGGCTGACTGCCAACAACAGTTCCATTTTAATCAGAAGACACATTAAACACACACACAACTCAACAATAAATCAAGTTTATATTTATTTCTTTTCTTACATACATTTTTTATATTTTTGTAACAAAATGTATTATTGATCAAATTTGGCTGGGTGGGCCAGTGAGTAACGAGGGTGGGTCAATGCCGCCTAGGCCCATTACTGGCCATGCTCCTGGGTCCATATCAGATAAATATAATAAATAATGTATTTGTTTTCTCTACCATGTCTGCTCGTAGCAACTAAAGCACGATTACAGTCTTCATGGTTATGTCGTGGTTTGTTAAAACCATAAGATTTTCATCACATCAAACCCAATTTTTGATATTGATGGCAGGCATTTATTCTGCTATAGCCATGATATGTAGGCTTACTAGGCTACATTCATTAGTCATACTCATATACTCATATAGATGGACGATGCGTCCCTACTTTGTCCCACTGTAGAGAAGTCAAGCCAAAATATCCCGGATATGGGAGCTGCCATCTTGCTCTTTTGACTTCATTTGGAGCCAAAGTCTGCGCAGTAGTGATCAGGTGGTGAAGCCGCAGTATCGAGGTCCCACCCATACACCCACCTGAACCAATTGCGAGCTGAGCACGGCCACAGCTTGTCAGCGAGAGAGACTCACAGCTGTCAATCTACCTTTTTATAGTAAATAATTAATTAAAACCAAATTTATCAGAAAGTGAACAATTGAACATACATCAGTGTGAAAAAATTACCTAAAATGACAGAAACAGTTTTTGGGAAACATATATTTGACTTGTACTTTGATTTTTTTAGTTTGGTGCATGTCCATCCGCTAACATGGAGGGGTGGGGTAAAGGCCTATCTGCAGCCAGCCGCAGCTCGTGTCTAGATGGTATCCTACAATTTGCCAAATACTTGTGAGATGGTTAAGGTTAGGCATTGATCTTGAATAGTTAAGGTTAGGACAGGTCGTCAGGCAGCGAGTCTCGCAAGAGTTTTTGCAAGTTTTTAGAATTTGTGGGCTACCATCTGGACACGACCCCAGCCACCAGGGGACCAATCAAAATGTTTTGGGCTTCACTTTTGGGGAACTGTCAACATACATCTTTATATGCAGTCTGTGGCTATACTATAGTAGTTTGCATTGTTGGTGGCAGAGTTCGCCATGTCCGCACTGGATTCAAATGGTGTGCACAAGTTATTCCCAGGAAATGACACATGCATGAACTGAAAGAAGCCTGTGCGTGTGTATATTGAACGGAATTTGTGCACATGCACAGGCTTCTTCAGAATTTCACGTAATGATGGAATCTGGAAAATATTTGTATAGAGCAATTTATAAAGAAGGCATCCAATTTTCATGGCCGACCAACTAGGGAAATAAATTTTTTGATAAAGTAGCTGCTCAAAGCATGTTTCCTACCCCCAGTGACATGTTGTATTGCACAGCACTCTGGGACTTGTACTTTTTTAGCATTACCACCAGTGACCACATGGCATCACTTTATCAACTAACAGAAATCTTCATGATTTCAGCCTTGAGGTTAATGACAGGTCGTGGTCTGGTTTACTGATTAAAAACATCAACATTGACTTGACTCGAGACGGGACGTGTTTACTTACATTTAACCTAAACCACAATCTTTCCCAACCATAAATATGCATTGTGTCTTTTCAATATAAACTTCTGTGTTCACAGGAAACGTACAGTTTCCACTCCCTACATGCATACAGTCTCTTTTCAAAATAAACTTCCAACATTGGTTTACTTAGTTTTTAGGTTTACTTACGTAACAAAAATACTTAGTTAGGCTTAGGACACAAAAAAATACTTGGTTAGGCTTAGGAAAAGATCATGGTTTGGGTTAATATAAGTATGTTTGTTACATAACTTGCATTGGTAAAGTACGGCAGTTACGAAATACAAAACTAAGGTGAAATAAGTCAACATTGACTTGGTTTCACATCGGACACGAACAGTGGTCTCCTGGGTGAACCCATACAGATGCTAAAGGGTGCCAAATTAGTAGAACATGAATGTAATTTCTAGGAGACAGAATTGCAAATAGTCGCATCCTCATCCTGGCTTTAGAAAGCCTGAGTCCAGAGTCACAACCTGGTACATTATGCAAACATCACACAGGAATAATTTATCTTTTTCTTTAGGTTGCCATTATTCTAATAATGCCCAGAAGGAAGCCAGCCTCCCTAATTAAGTCAAAATGTATTTTGCGGCCGACCAGAATCCTTTGTCGAGTCAGAGGGCGAATCCTGCGGTGTCATTTCTTGATGTTATTGTGTGGCTTGGGAGGAAACACAGGTGTGACAAAGAGGCTGAGTCTAACATCAGGGGAGAGAAGAACAGCACATCTGTTGTGGGTCACAGTGCTGTCAAGCAGACAGACCATATGGGCTGCTTCCGCTCGGTGCCAGCCATATCTCAGCACCACTAATCTGACAGGAATGACACCTCCGGAGAGGCTGTGAGCTATGTTTTAATGAACATTGTACGTTATTAAACTCATTATGTCTAGACTCTCCTTGCCACTAAGTCTCCCGCAGCCTGCTCCTCCGTTGTTTGTCTCGCTCGCCTTGCATGCATATGAGTGAGCATGCGCGTGTCTTTAACCTTAAGATAACAACATGTTCTGTTGCTACATCGGCTTCTTGCAGATTGCACAATGTCGTGGCATAGCCTAGCCTGGTTCTCTTGCACCTTTAGGCACCAAATGCAAATGTTGGCATTTCCCAAACAAGGCGCCGAACAGAAGCGTCGCTAAGCATATTAGTATTCATAAGTAGTTGCACGCAAATGCTTATTTTATATCCTGTACACATGTCATGTCAACCCTGACTGCTTTATTATTGCATAAAGCATTTGATCAGTGTCATTAGCCCCCTGAGATGTATATATACATTAGATGATCCAAGGGAGAAATAATTACCCCTGTGGATTGGTCGATTTTAGCTCCGTTTGCTGGCATGTATGGATTTTCAAGTGGAACCTTCCTTGTTGTAATTATCTTTGCAAATTAAAAGACATTAGCAGGCGTCGTGGTAGTTGTGCAGGGGCATATAACTTCATTAGCCCAAAAGAGGGAATCAGCAGTACCAAATGTGTAATTTGCAGTGATGGATGTTTCAGGAGTCATTTCGGTCGGACCCCACATCTCGCCTGGACGTGTGCTGCCTCGCAAAATCCGGAAACAGACAGCACTCTGTCTATGAACTGAAGAGAGAGAGAGAAATATGACATGGCACAAGACGGGAGAACAAACAGGGAAAATGAGGAATAAAGAAGGAATCCGCGGTACGGCTTGGATGGGTCCTCTTGTCAGTGGATTATGTTGATTTACTCGGTTCTATAAAGTCCGGGCATTCTGGCCATAAAATGAAGCTCTTACCCTGATTGTTTACATAAATCTGGATAAGGCTCGGGACATTTCACACTGGGTGAAAATGAAACCCAGCCACAGCAACTAACTCAAGTTCAAACTGCTAAAATCACTCAGGTTGACTTTCTATTTTTGAAGTTTCGTATTAATTAATGCGTTGATTTGAAAGATAACACCAATTTCGTCATATTTCACACATCAAACGGGGCTGTGTTTTGGATAGCTGAAAGAAATCTCCCTTAGGATTTTTTTTCCTAACATATAGACTTTTTTTTTTTAAACACACAGACAGAAATATTCTTTTTTTTCTGACTCCTTTTTATCATTAGAAAAAATAGACCGAACCGGTATTAAGTCATTGGTCTAAATGAGCGTTAATAATGGGCACCATCATTTAATTCTTCGTTGTTCATACCTTTCCGCCTGCTTTTGCCTCTTTGTCGACACACCTGAGTAAGACTGTAGCAGCTCCTGGCGTTTCAAGCGGCTCCTCGGTGCTGTTGGGACCGCGAGCTCTGATCGCTTCCTCTCAGACCTGCGGTTGGGTAATCAAAAAGAATCCTTGAAATTCCTGAACCGATCACACAAACGCTCCTGGTACGCAGCTAAAAATACAGATTTCACTGTCCTTTTGTTACGGCGTTCTCTTGTTGGAGTTTCAGAACAAATTTCACTTGTGTATCATCAAAAGACTTTACAGTATATACTACATTATTCAATAGACATTATAAAGGTCAATTTGCTGGGCCATTTTTTTGCATTGGCATTACTACCTATAGAGACGAAAAAGCCCATTTGGTAGCATATTATAGCATCCCTACTCTACTACTATGTTTGGTATTGTGTGATTTATTCATTATCTGATTTATTTGCTCTATCTAGAAGCGGAGAGGGTTAAGCTGTCTGTTGCCTTCGGCTCTATAACCAGGAAAGTGCTTGAAAGTTAAAGGCAGACATATGTAAGGTAGCCCAGCAGAAAGCCTTCTATTTTAAGCTTTGAGTTGTTCGGGCTTCAAGTGGCGCATTTGTTAGTTGTGCTTTTGTTGTTGCTGAAAGCCTGTGTGAGCTTTGCTGACTGCCCATTTGATATAGCTGATACAAGACAGAAACAATTGGAGTGCAGCGTGTCGCTGGGCATAAAGATATTGATCAACAGCCGAGATGAAGGTGCTTTAAACCTGGACATTCATTGTGATACTGGAGTTTTGCAGAGGCTTTAAATGTGATTTATTACCAGCAGCATAAAAGCTCTCTAATGACCTTAAAGATTTGATTCCTGGGGTCATTTAGATCTACCTCCACTTTCTCTTTAAGGTCACGGCTTCCAACGCTATTTTCTCATTTGCATTTTAGTATTATCACAATTTAAATTAAAAGGAATTGCATGCAGTAACATCAATGCACGTCAATTTAAAGGTCTGGAACAGGTTACCCTCTCCTTCGCTTGAACGACAATTGTTGGGGTTCTCCTTATAGGATTGTCTATCTCAGACAATCATCTGAGCAAGCCGTTCTCACTTCCAACGTGTCAAGTACCGCCACTTGATCAGTGCCCTCAGCGCCTGATACCGACACACCGAGGCACCCTTTAGCGTCTATACGGGGCGCACCGGACTTTCAGCTAACTTCAATGTAAACCCATCCATGTCATTATTAGACACATAGCAACTGACGTAGTTTGAATAGCAAGAAATTCCGGGTGGGAGGGAAGGTTGGACGGGTCAAACAAACGCAGGATTTTCACTCAGGAGACCGTTGTTCGTGTCCCGTGTGAATCCAAGCCAACGTTGAGTTATTTTACCGTAGTTTTGTGACGTAACTTCCAAACATTACCAATGGAAGTTATGTAACAAAAGTAGTTCTTTTACGGAACAAAAGTACTTATTTTAACCCAAACCACAATCTTTTGTGGAAGTTTATTTTGAAAAGAGACTGTATGCATGTAAGGAGCGGAAACTGTACCTTGCCTGTGAACACGGAAGTTTATTTTGAAAAGATGCTATGCATGTAACGAGCAGAAATTTGACACACTGTCCAAAACTGACGCTAGAGGGGTACCTAGAGCGTCATAGATTGAAGCGTATCGGGCCACTGACCAAGCTGCAGTTTGACGAGTTGGGAGTGAGAACAGTGAGAGCTCCTCCTACATCAGTGTTTGCCATGAATTTTGACTGACAGTGCTGGTTTGATTGGTTGCCTGTGTGGTCAGGCACAAGAAATTGTTTTTGGCAGGCAAATTGTCGGCCAGGAGAAGCTGACATTGTTAGCTGTTGCTTAGTCCAATCTGTGATTTATTCAAGCATTCTCTATAGTACTAGTACTTACATTATTCTATGTTGTGATTCAAATTAAAAGGTAACAAACCTTGTGTGTACAGCCCCATGAAAGAGAGATGCTAGCTAGACCTCTTTACAGTGGCACTCAGCAGGTGTCGAAAAACACAAAATTAGGCTAACTAGCTTCGACTCGGAAAGTGGAAGTTGAATGTCGGGCGGCTGTGGCTCAGGAGCTAGCGCTATATATAAACACCGTCCATTTACCATTTGGGGGGGACGTACAGCTTAAACGCTAAGTGGATGTGAAAAACAAAACACCTTATTATCGTTGAAAGCATGTACGATTATAATGTGCTCCATGGCTGTTTCAGACAAAACATACGAGAGTTTGCAGACGGTGGAATAGCGCACAGAATGAAAAGCAAGGCTGCTAATAGGGATGTCACGGATGTAAATAATTCCTATATCATGTCACAGTCTTGTGCCTTGTTTGTCCACCGTGCAGTAAAAGAACATAGTTCTAGACTGGGAGAAAAACATTGGCAGTGAACATAATCCGTGCTGCGAAACCATTTAGTGGTGTATTTTCCTTTCTTTGATTTATCTGAATAATTTTTTGGGAGCCTGAAGAGGGAAAATATCCAGTAATTCAAAAGTAAAGAGCAAACAAAAGAGGAAAATCTGAAAAAGTAAACACAATTTTGTATGGCAGAATTATGTGTTTTCTGCTACTCCTCTGTACTTGTGGGGTTCCTGACCTCCAGGTTGAGAACCACTGCTCTAAATCACGAGGCATTCTTTCATTTATTTTCCCTTTCCCAGCATGCACTGAGCAATAATAATAACAATCATAATCATATTTGGTTGACGGTACCAGCTCTTCTCTGCTATTCTAACACGTTATTGACATCATAAAAAGACACGCTGATATAAATATTGTTCCTGGAAGAAGAAAAAAAAAAACTGGTAGAGCTAGAGCAATAAACAGACAGAGACTGAGCTGCAGAAGGTGAAGGGGCTGTTTCTTTAGATGGACAAAGAAGGAGAGGAAGTGTGCGGCGGTAAGAGAGCAAAATGCTTCATAGCCTCAGGGGTGTGCGCGGCTGAAAGAGACAGCCTAATGGAGGGTCCCTGTGAGGAGTGTTGACAGTCTATTTGCTTCAACCCAGTCAGCAGCTCTCCATACAAGCCCTGAAAGCAGGTGCACTGTAAAAGCCGAACAAGGGGGGATGTTGTACTTGCAAACAAATATCTCCTAATTAAAGGCAAGCATACACATTTAATGAGACTGAAGTGGTCTCATCTTCACCTCCCGTATGGGTGTCTGCATAATGTCCGTGCTGCACTAATTATTGGCGGCAGCGCAGCAGGAGAGAAACACAGAGACAATGAGAGGGCGAGTAAATCTCTGCAGTATTAGAAAGCCAGCATTTGGTCCCAGCTTTTATACTCATGGGTGGCGAGGCTTCATAAACAGCCACAGTTTATGTTTATTCCCCAGGGGCAAAGCTGTGAGTATGTATCCGAGCTTTGACATAAGCCATTATTGTTTGAAGTATTTAGAATGTGGGTCACATACCGGGGCAGCAACCTTGGAATTTGGGGAGAAAATAAAGGCCTCTTTGATGCCGAAATTCACAACATCGCCACTGCATAAACAGAGGATTCATCTCTTAGACATCCATAATGCATGAAAATGAAGAAAAGTGGAAATTTAAAAATAGATTTGCTGTAAGATGTTATTTGAAAGTGGCAAAATTAATGTCCCTCTCCGTATAAAATAAACATCAGAGATACGCTTGGTGAAATCTTCATAAGTGTATAAAAGTTTAGCGGCCACATGCTGCCTGACAGGTACAACGGGCTCGGCTAACCGATGAGAAATAATGCAACATATTTTGGCAGCCGCTTCCATGGAACCCAAAATCATTTTGTCCTCCCAAGGCAGACCTGCCTCGGGAGTAAGTGTGCACAGCAAGATAGCGACTGCAGTTCCTTTAAGGACCCCGTAGCTATATTTTTAAGAAGAGCTTTCTATTTTAAGCAAACCACCACTGAGCTAGGCTGCATGCTAGTCAGTGCTGGATGTCAGAAAATACCCAGCTAGAGCTATACACTGTGAGCTCTGCCACTACACTTTCACTATTTTCCTCCACACTTTTTGCTGTTGAAAAGAAAATATTTTTAAGAAAGCAATGGGGAGGGTGAAAGAAAGTAGAAAAAAACCCTCCAGATTGTGGCAAACAGATATGAAGGGGGATTTACCTGAAATTCAAAGAGAGCCAGGCAGTAATTTCTCTCCTGGAAGCTATGTGAGACCTTGTGAGCTCTCTGAAGGATTCCATCTCTAATTGTTGGTGCATTTATTAAAATTATTCCAACCTTTAGAACTTGATCTATACCATGGCCTCGGAAATTAGCTGTTCCTGATTGGCAGGCAGTTGTGTTGTCTTCGTTCTGCAGGTAATCATAGCAATGAAAAATGGAGTTTGCATTGACAGAAATGATTCTTTTTTAGTTCTGGTGCATTTTGTGTTCAAAATGTTTTGGTACAAACAAACCAAGAAGCCACATGAACTGACAGGTAATACATTCATGACAGCTTTGATGACTGTCATCTTGCAGCAACAACACGACATGGTGGAAAATCATAACCTGACCCACCAAATGGTTTGTCACACAGAACCATCTGAGAAGCCGTCATTGGAAACTGTTTGAAAAAGGGCAGGCACTTTAAAGAAAAAGTTAGTGGGCAGGTGATTGGATGAACCATCTGTCAATCAAACTCTTGCCGAAGCCACCCGGGAGAATAATGAAAACAAAACAAGCCTACAATGGCTTTCTTTGCTCTTCTTTCAATGAAGAAATACTTTCCAGCTCTGATATAATCGGAGACAGTTCAGAAAGGGGACGGTGCGCTGAGAATTTGTATGTATTTTTTCTGACAGACAAATGAGGAGAAAATTAACTTTGTTCGAGACCTTTCTCTCCAGCCCCCAGGAAGTGCGCCCGGCTTTGATGCAAATTTTCGTAGTGGCCAAATGGCGGTATTACAACCTCAGTGTCCATCATGTGATGGACTTACATCGGGAAAGAGACGTCTGTAACTCAGCGGATAACTTTTTTTTTAGGTAAATCAACTTCCCAGTACGAACACTAGAATAGTAAAAATCATTAGGTACTAAAAGTTGTAAAATTCACTAATAGTCGAATTGCCCTTCCTCTGTTCATGTGAATGAGACCCAGACCGATGGATGGACCGAGGGCTGGGAGGCGGAGTTAAACGAAACACTACTGCGCCTTCTCTATGAGCCCAATGGATGCGGAACCTCGCCGGATGATCCGGGTACTTTATCACTCGGCAGTCGAGCCATTTTGGCCTCAAGCGCCACTGATCAACTCTCGTAGGAATGAACGGGAGCTCGCCTCCAACGCTGTATCCAGTTCTCTTTATATATCCATGCTTTCTCTGTCTCAGCAACACACTCTCTCGAGATCTGGCAACTAACGTTTGCTAACGCCCTAGCTAACTAGTTATCGTAATGCTAAATATAGCTTTGTAAATATCTAATGTTAGCAAAAAAATAAATGAAAAATACATGCAAATATAATCCAATCTGCTTTCATCCATCCACACTGCGTTCACAATACTTCCAAATGAGGAGGGGGGATGGGGGGGGGGGAGGCAAACACGCAAGACGACGCCAACTTAGGAGACAGGAAGTGTATACCATTTCAAACCATTGGCAAAGCTTGAAATGCATCATCTTTGTTATAGAGTATCTTTGATATATCTGATGCTATTGCAGCATTGCCGCCATTGTTGTTTAGAACAAACAGTTGCCTCTCGTAAGTGTTGCCTCACACACCTAAGCCACGCCCTCCTTACAGGAAAAACATTACTTGAAGCCTGACAAGATGGATTTTCGATATGTGATCCTGCGATTCTTGCGTGGTCTCGTGACATTGCGAGAATCCAGCTGCCGTGCAAAGTAAGGAAAATCATATTTAGGCAGAAATTCATGCTGTACTTTATTGCTTCTTACGTGTTTATTGTGAGTAAATAACTGATTGACAAACAGGTAGAAACAGGATGAACAAGAGGCGTCTCGTACAGTAATATTACAGGGGGAATAGCAACAATTCCTACAAATTAAAAGACAAATTACGACCATGCCCTCTAGAATGAGGAATAGAAGCGTTTTCTGATGTTACGCCACAATCGCGACATCATTTGTCTGTGCCTTCTAAAAGCTTTCCCAGCAGCCTAAACAAACTGAAGCAAACAGGCTAATGCTCCGAAGTTAGTTTAAACCGAACCAACAGCTTACTGTAGGTGTGAAAGCATTCTATAGCTTGTCTGTGATAATTGGCCGTGGTGGTATATGTGAGAAAAAAATACTAACTGGCATCGCTCCACTTTACATCTTAGCCACTGTCGCTTATCATCACAGTGTCTTTTGTTTTTGGGAGTAAAACAAGAGACCAACAGACATGAAGAAAACATGTAAATAAGAATAAGAATAAAAACAGTAGTCATGCCAATCTTGTTATCTCTCGAGGGGGGTCACAGGATAAATCTAAGAGATGATTAACAAGACAGGAGATTTCAAAAAAGATTTCTGCTGCACGAATTATTTCATCTTTCAGACTTTTCTCTAATCAGTTGTTCTAATGAGATTCTGGATAGTTTTAAAAGCTATCAAGATGAGACTATCAGGAAAGGGAACACCACTCTTTGGGGTGAATCAGAATCAGAAATAGTTTATTGATCTCCGGAAGAAATCAAAGACATATAAGATATAAGCATACATATAGGTGGATGTATGCTTGTACTGTTCTACTAATTCAACTAAGATCTGATCCTGGATTCATCACAAGCAAAGAAACATTAAAATGACCATTTTTAGCACGCAGTTTGGTGTGATCTTCTCTCATAAAGTAACAAGAGAGCCGGAGACAGAGATAGAACAGTGTGTGTAAGGGAGGTAAGCCAGCTTCAGTTTTCACAGCCGGCTTGGGCAAACACAGCCAACCAGTCTGCCCTCTGCCAGCCTTTTGTACTCTTTTTAACTATCACCATTTATGGCACCAACTGGGAAGGCAATGTTTTGGCCACCCTTTAAAAATTCATCCCATTAAAGGATATTGAATGCCTTTTTAAATTCTAATCAGAAAACTAATCCGTTGTATTAAGCCCCAGTTGGGTTTTTAAGGTTCCTCATTTCAGATCATTAACTTCTCAACCCATGTTCCTCCATTTTTTTTTATTGATGGCTCTGGTCACACTCTACACTGCTGAGATCTATCCTATCCACATATGATAAGATTATCCAAATTAGGAAACCATCTGGTGCTCAGTGCTGTGCTGTTGATAGTTATTTTAAAACCATTCAAGAATACAAATGGGGGGGAGAAAAAAAAAGAAAGAAAATGCAATATGCATCCTACTTGGGTAAAAATATCATTAGCTGAATAATATGAAAAGATTGAATGTTTTCTACCTAAAGTCTGCCCGATGCATTATGTGTTTGACATTAAAGTGGTGCTCGGGGAGCCCAAACCCAATCAATCTCAGCAAGGCAGTTAGAGAGAAGCCAATTGCTTAAGTGTTCAGATTTTCTGATTGGAGTCCCAGGTGACCCGCGCTGTCAGTAATGAGATATAATATGTGCAGCCCTGGGAGACTTCTATTCACATAATGCCTGGGGAGACAAGAGTTGCAATGGCATTTGAAATCTAATTGGAAAGACTTTGGTAGTGAATAAAGGGGGACACTAGGCACTCTTGCCATGTGTGTGACACAGTGAAGCATAACAAAACTATTTAAAACAGTCCCAGCATTCCTTGTTTCAGATCTAAGTTGTCATCGCTGGAGCAAAATAAAAGCTGCTGTTTAAACAGGAGTTGGTATTCATATATAGAGTATTAGAGTAGTTAGAGGGTTTTACTTCAGTCTCATTCATCAGGATTGATTTTATTCATCATTTACAGCAGGAGTTAATTAAGGTTAGGAGCACAATTTCTACCTTTTTTATGTCACATGGAGAATAAGTTATGAGAACGCAAACCAATCAGCAGTGATCTCTGACAGCCTTTCACATATCTACACTGTAACCTGTGATCAGCCTGGTTGCCATACAACGAAACTGCATTATCAGTTACGTTTCTAGATAAACATATTTTCTCCTAGATTATGTTTTTGACAAATCACAAATATGTTTCTAATGATAGTCCATGGAAGTCTGCGTAGGGGGGGTGGTCGGGATCGATGGATGGGTTTTAATTCACTTCCGTAACTTAAATATCATAACAAGCATACTTATTTTTAGCCAAATAATGATGTATTTGTTAAACCTAACCAAGTAGTTTTGTTGCGTTTTTTTTGGGGTTTTGTTTCAATTTTCAGCGTTAATTATGTGTTTAAAATTGCGACCATAATTATGGAGAAAATACTTTTTCCCTTGGCAACGTAATTGAGAATGCAGTTTAGTTGTATGGGAACGTAATTTTCTTAGGAGACTGTGTTGCAGTGATTAACATGGAGTTATAACCTGATTTTCTTCTTATCTGTATGTGCCATTAAAGCTGAAGTAGGCGAGATTGGAGCAAATATGATTAAAAAAAGTTATTTTTATAAAACGGTCGCTATACTGTGACAGGAGTTCATGAAACAGGTAACTTGAAAAAAAAGAGGCTAGAGTTTTTAAAGCCTGAGAAACAGAGCCATGATGAGGTGCAGAAGTGTAGTTTTCTCTCAGAACACTTGATTTACAATATGCTGAAAGGTTATTATGGAACTTTTGCCTCTAACAATTTGTGTGCAGGGGTTAAATTAGGATTTGTGAGGAGGGGGGGCCAGTGAGTTGAGTATGGGTGGAGTGGTTTCCATAGACTAACCCTAATGCGCATACTGTTTACAGTTTTTATAAGGACTACTCCTTCAGTAGAAAGTAGTTCCAATGAAAACTGACCAGACATTATGTGGATGTGGATTGTCCAAAGTAACACTGTTTCTGGAAAGAGACATTGCTGTTGAATTTTTGAAAATGTCATTTTATAAAAAAAAAAAAAAAAAGCTCTAAAAAAAAGCTCTACCACAAACTAAATTCCATTCATCTCTGGTGAAATTACAGAGACAGATATCTCAAATTAAATCTAACTGTCCATAGCCAGATACCACTAGGGAGAAGTCAGAACATTTTCATTTTTATTTTATTTATTTATTAATTGGTAATTTGGGTAAATGTTAGGGGAAAAAAATTGTGAAGAACTATGAAGTCCCAAAAGACAATAATGAAACACCCCAAACATAAAAGCCTATACCCAAATACACTGCCAGCGGCAGACCTGACAAACACTGAAATTCCTGTCCCTGCTTAACAACAGACACATGTTTGCACTGTTATTTCTGTATCTACATTCATCTGTAGGCTAAGTACAATAAATCATGTTTTCATTATTAGACCCATTATCTGTTACCTTATTTTTGTATTTACTTAAGTGATTAAATATGTTCCATGCTGGCAGTAATGCCACTATTGCAAATATTATTGCATTTAAGCAGCAAAAACTGAAAACTTCCTGTAATAATCCACGTGACGCACCAGAGGAAACAATATGGGCTTGTGCTGAAAATAAAAACCGACAGCTTTGGTGGTGCTGGACTCATCGTGAGCACAGCCGCTTGATGACTGATTATACAATGATTTCATTGTATGAACTTGACTTACATCATCATCTCATCATTTTAGTCCAATAAATATGAAAATCACTTTGATGGTCACATTTTTACTTCCTTCCAAGGTCAAAGGAGGTTACGTTTTCACCGGTGTTGGTTTGTTGGTTTGTCTGTCTGTCCGTCTGTTAGCAGGATTACTCCAAAAGTTCGGGATAAATTTCAATGCAATTTTTTGGAGGGGTGGGGTGTGGCACAATGAACAATCCATTAGATTTTGGTGGCGATCCGGATCATGATCCGGATTCAGGAATATTTTTAAGAATTCCAATCAGCCTGAGCATTAAGACCACAGAATATAACGCATGCATCTGATGATGCGTTGATGACGCATGACCCCGCCTCCTTCTGTGAGCAGAGAGATACGTGTGTGGGTGTGTGGTGAGACATCGAGGTGCGGGAGCTGCTGGCCGTCCAGCCAGGCATCCGCCGATACGTTACACGGAAACACACCGTGTTAATAATAAGCCGACCACCTCACGGTACCGCCAGCTGTGAGCTGTGATCTGTTTTTAAAGTCTCGCACCTTGGCGGATGTCTGCGCTCTTCGAGTGCCATTCTTGTTTTTGAATGCAAACACTTTGTTCTGTAAGATCAGTAAGTCCAATTAACTGATTATATTCCTCGTAGACGCCACCATGAGGAATTTGTATACAGTATATGTGGACAACTGCGGTAGCGTTTGTCACTGCACTTCCAAAAAGCAGCTGGAAAAAAACTGCTGTTTGTGGTCTAAGATTAAAATTACAGTATGATATGGATAATACCGTTTATTAGAGGCCGTAATAATTTCCAGTTAACTTTACTGTAAACATTTTACTGTGCATTGTCAAAGAGGTGGCACCTTCTATCACTGTAAGCTTTTCATTATTTCCATCCCCAGTCTGGGCCAATAGAGACCATCGTGTCTTTCATATCAGTGCAGTAAAGGGAGCAATCCGAAAACATTGCTGTATGGTGAGGCTGCATGTTACTGTGTTACCGAGTCTTTTCTCTGAGGCACACAGCACTTCACTCTGCTGCTCCTCCTGTCTATAAACACTATGGCACATCGCACTGTGGGAGTGCACTTCCAATCAATTTATATTTATCTGCTTCTGTTGAGCCACGAGCAGACATTTCTCAGATGTTACAGCTCCAGCAGCATTTCCAAAGCCGGCCCTCTCTCTACGTTACATTTCATCTCCGTCTGTGGCTCTGTTTTTTTTCATCCGCTCCCCAGCAGCCTCGCTCACTGTGCGTTTATATTCATAGCATGCGTATACGCGCACAACTGTCACATACCTGATTTAAATGCATCTCAGTGGGAATAAGAGCTCAGGAGCTACTGTAGGTCTCAGTCTGGCTGCTGGAGAGAGTGACGGCCGGGAGTGCAGCTGCTCTGTGGGTTGGATTGAGTGCATGTTTTGGGCTCATGGCGCTGGGGGGAGGCTGAGCCGCTTCGCATGGTGAGACTGGAGGTGGTGACACACAAGACGGGGCCATGCCAGCATTCAGGCTGCACATTAACAGAACCAGAGCCGTGCTCCAGACGAAGCATTAGCCTGAAGGAACATAAATCTGTTGTCCACAGGCCTTGACATCCAATTAACTCACAGACAAAAGGAATATGAGCTGAGGTTTTGGACACCAAAACTATAGCCTTTTTTTCCACTAAGGTCATCCTGTTACACGGCAACCCTGTCAACATTTCATGCTCCGGTCTTTAAAAACACCCTCCTGTTAGAGCAAATTTGTGTTTAATATTCTGCTGTCATACGACATGCATTAACTGAACCTTGCATTTAAATGAACTTGAAAAGTATTGTTTCCCTAATTTGCATAGTGCACAAAATATTACTGTAGTCCTGTAAAGTATGAAGTTCATTAAACATGAATTTTCATATCCCTAATGCGACAATTTATGTGTTTGCACGAGCACTTATGAGATGATAATTGATAAAAATCCCGGGCACGGGAAGCAGAGAAGGGTGCTCAGCTCGCCTCATGAACGGATGGTCTAGTGGTTGAACTTTATTTTAAGTGGACTGAGGTCACAGCAGCATTTTGCAACCTTGAAAATCAACCTTGACAGAGATTTTTTCAGACAAGTGCACTTTGCATGAGGACGATTTGATACACTCGCAGATGTGTGGCGAATGCAAATGTTTGCCTTAGAGGAGCCGCGCGGATCCTTGAGAGCGCAGCCTGGCAGGGTTTCATATCTCAAAGGCATCTCTGGGTGGAAATATCGTACAGAAGTCTCCACTGATCACAACATATGACATCCACATGCATTATCTGAGCGCACCGTGAAAGCCATTATTCCCAACAAATCCGCACTTTTAGATCAGATTTGTTCCTGCTCAGTGCCGCAGAACAGATAGCACTGTCCTTGGTTATCACATCATATTCTTCCCTCAATACATCACAAATGGTTAAATGCCAGATCACATCATTTTGACAGCCTACTCAAGCATTTATAAACCTATTCATACCATCTGCTAGCAGCGTGCAGCACTCTCTGCTAGCCTTGCATTTACCCTACTGCTCTGACCCACAGCCCCCATAGTCATGTTCAACCCCACGCTGCCATTCAGCCATTGTTATTTCCATGGCTTACAGAAGATGCCTTTGGACAGTCAGCTGCCTCGAACATCAATGGCTGGAAATGACAATGAGGCCACTGTTGACTGGACAAGAAGAGCTGCTGGTCTAGAACGCATTCTTGGCATTTAATGTGTGATAGGATTTGACATCTCTGGTCAAACACTGGACAGAAATAAAATGTGGATTCAGTGCATTTTAACCTATACAAGACGAAGAGTCAACAGTAAACGCCAGTCCTCCCATTCTTTTGAATGTGGGTAGTGTGTTTAACCCATAGACTGTATATAAGAAATGGACATAGTCACCGTGACGTCACCCATTGGTTTGTGGACTGCCAATTCGAAGCCTCAAGTTCGGCATTTTGGCCGTCGCCATCTTGTTTTTTTACAACCAGAAGTGACACAAGAGGGTGGAGCTACGTACAACTGAACGCTCAGTAAGACATTTTCAGGTGACCGAAAAGGTTATAATTAAATTTCATGAATTGAAAACACACTGTGAAAGGGTTAAAGTTGTAAGACGAAAACACAGAAAACTCCCAGACCGGACAACGCCGTGGTAGTGACCTGTCAATCACAAGGTAGCCCCGCCCTAATGCATCCCCTGCTTTATGGTCTATCTCTGTGTAAAAGAGTCTAGTGCTTATATGCTGACGTTCAGCAGATATCATGTCTACCTAGTTCACCATCTTAGTTTAGCGTGTTAGCATGCCAACATTTTTTTAATTAAATCAACATACAATGTAATTTGGCTGATTGTCATTCGTTTTGAAGGTATTTGGCCCAATATAAAATATGGCACACATTTTGGCCAGATTCTGACACTACATGGACATTTAGGGGATCACCAAAGTTACCACAATTCATCCTGAACGTGACATGAATGTCTGCACCACATTTTAATGTCAGTCCATCTTGTAAATGTTGAGACATTTCACTGGATAAATGAAAACTTCAGTTTTCAGAGAAGGGTGCTCAGCTCGCATTTTTTATATATATATATATATATATACCAAAATGAATGGCAATCCATCCAATAGTTGTCGAGATATTTCAATTCAGTTTCAGAAAGTAGATCACTGTGATACATAGTAGGCTCTCTGTGCAGGGTCACACTGCTACTGTAGCGTGGAAAGGAAATGCCAACCAGGAATAGTATGTTTCCCAGAGTAAGATAAATAAGGAAAAAAAAAAGAAAGTCAAACGGACATCTGAGTGACGCATTCACACGGAAATGTCAGCCAACGTGCGTCTAAAGAAATAACAGCACGCGACAACGTAGAATATGTAATTTTAACAAGTGAGAGAAAGTTCAAGCCGTGCTAAAGGTCATTGCAACGAGTGTGGAGACCAACGGGGATGACATCTGACAGTATGCTAATTATACTGCTGCTGCTGCAGCTGAGGCTGCAACACCACTGCAGTGCTATTTTACTGCTTACAATGGAGCCACTACTGTCAAAGGGGGTTCACAAATGTACTTTAAAGCTCCATGTGAAGACTTTTCTTACAGTAAAATATTAACATTTCAATTTTTACCAGTTTTGTAGTGGACCGTTTTATTATAGGCAGTTAAGGGGAACTCCATTAAGTTTACACATCAAGATCAATTTAATCATCAAGCGGAGAACTGTGACTCTAAACAGTAACATTTCTTCTGTGGCTCTGGAGGAGCTTTGTCAAGTCTGAGAAATAACCCCTCATGTCATTGGGGTTATCTTTGCTTATGCTTGAGACTACATTTTTTTAAAGGAAAGTCTGTGTTTCAAATGTTACGAATTGTTGTCATCGCTGTTTACCAGACAGGAAGCGTCTAACTAAAGCCAAAGCTATTGAGTTGCAGTGTGGTATTTTGTTCATTTTTGGAGCTTGAGGGATGAAAGGTCAGGATTTCTTAACCTCTGCTGCATCAATTTTGCACCATTCGTTTCCAGCCTCACTGGCAACGTCGGTTGGTCATCCCTAGAGGATTAGTCATAATATCTTTGGTGACCCACTGACTTTTTTTTTAATTTAATACCATTATTAGCACAAACTGTTATTCAGTGAAATATGTCAATAGCTTAGATAGATTGGCAAAACAATTTGACATTTGACATTCATGGTTCCCAGACATGAATCCTAATGACTTGGGTGATCCCCTGATTTTTCATCTATAGTGCCAGCAGCAACTTGACATTTTTGTTTTTTTTAGTTAAATGTCTCAACAACTATTGGATAGATTTGCCATGAAATTTGGCTGAGATATTCATGTCTCCACAGGATGAATTTTACAAATATTTGTGATCCCCTGACTCCATTAAAGCGACAGTAGGCAGAATGTTTTTGGCATCATTGGGCAAAAATTCCATAATAACCTTTCAGCATATTGCAATTCAAGTGTTCTGAGAGAAAACTAGAGTTCTGCACCTCCTCATGGCTCTGTTTTCAGGCTTTAAAAAATCTATCAATCACTCGCGAACTCCGATCAAACGGTCAAACTAGGCAGCGCTGATCAAATATGAATCAATATTCTGTTACTGTAATGCCTATTTCTCTCCTCAAATGTTTTCAGAAACATCTTGTAGTGTACTGTTTAGCTGTAAAATGAGAACGTTAGCTCCGACTGGTCGGCGTTGCTTGGTATTTCCTCAACTGATCTCAACAACATGGCGACACTACAAGATGTTTCTGAAATCATTTGAGGCAATAAATAGGCATTGCAGTAACAGCGCTGATCAAATATGAATCAATATTCTGCCTAGTTTGATCGGAGTTTGCAAGTGATTGACAGCTGCTCAGAGACAGCAGGCTCCAGCTCGGCTCTGATTGGTTGTTTTCCTCCGGTCTGTGAAATCTTGCAGATGCCGTCAGGGACACCGGAAGACACAGAGGCACGTGACTTTTTTTCAGATTACCTGTCTCATGCACTACTGTCAGGACATAGTGACCGTTTTATAAAAATATATTTTTTTAATCACATTTCCTACAATTCTACCCACTGCTGCTTTAACATTGTCATTGTGGGTGTATTGCCAAACTGCTAAAATCGGTGAACCACAATTTTAAATTTCAGACACAATTTCCTCTACTGCAGAGGTCAATCTGCAAAGATAAATCTTGTGCATCCAAACAAAAACGCCTTAAAATGCATATTGCATGAGACCAAACACAAACCTGTCAGCTGTCTGACTTTATACCTGCACAAAATATTGGTGTGGTCCTTTAATATACAAGGACAAAATACAATTTGACAAGTTGAGTGTCCAAAAAAGGGCTGCAAACCTTAGTAAATATTCCATCCCTGTCTTTAGTCTTGTTAAATCTGTCTCTTGTGAGTCCAACAACTTCATGGAAGTACAATCTTGAAACGCTTGAGTACCCCTTTAAAACCCTCCAGAATTGCCTACTCTGATGATTTTCTTTGTTTCTAATGAACTAAAATTATTTAAAAAAAAAGAATTCTTGATCCACCATGACCTGCAGTCACGAGGCAGCTCACACTTTTTTTTTTTTTTTTTACTATTTAACAAATGCAACAGAGCGCATTAACACATTTGCACTTGCTGTCCGAGGTGCTATTATTGGGCCAAGTTGTCACGTACGGCTTTAATTGAGAAACAAGTTATTTATACTGCAACACAACTTTGGGTAGAGGGTAAACTGTTGTTTTGAATAATGGAGTGTTCAGCGGAGGAGATCAAGACAGGATCAGTGTGGCAGTCAGCCATTTCTCCCACAGGAACACGCTGAAAAACACAAAGTGTCTGTTAATTTTCTCGCTGGCTGACGCCTCGGGGGTAGAACAACATTTGCAAAGCCTACCCCAGAAGTGTGACCTTGGGCCCTGGCCTAGTACTTAGACAGGGAAAGCTAAACAGGTTTTGCATACCAAGAGAGGTGCCTTCTTGTTTTCCAGTCCAGCGGGGGACCACATAATAGCAGACTGGAGCAGGTCGAACGATCCCTCCCTCCACCTTCCCCTCTGTTTACTCTGTCCTGAACACCTGCTGTCTCTCAGCCTGTAAATTAGAGGGTGCAACACAGGAGCGGTGTAATGTATACGTGGGAGTGCGGCACACAGGGATTAATTGCCAGCACAGTGATAACAGCCCCTTCCTTCTCTCTGTTTCTCTCCGCTGTCTCTCATCAGAGACTTCAGAACTCCTACTTCCAAAGCCGTACAAGCACCATATACCACCTCTGCCAAAACAGATCCCTGTGAGTGAATGAGGATACATCTGTGGTGACAGATCCAAAGCCTTCACACCTCCTATTCTGTTATATATTTATCTGTCAGGTGGACATCTGCTAGTGAATTTCAGTTGAATACGAAGAAGGTGGCGAACTGGAAGAGCTAAGGGGAGGACGCTAGAAAATGAGGGGAAAGGGTTGAAAATTTCATTTTCTCACTTACGTGGACCTTTGTGTCTGTTCGAGGAGTGTAGACCTCAGATGTGTTTTCCATCTGTCACCAAGCAACTGTATTAGAAAACTGATCATAGGTTGCATTATGAGTTATAGATAGTATGTGATATGTACTGTAAACAGACAAGCAGACAGACACACTCTCATGTACAGGCAATTTAGATTTTCCAATTCATTGAACGTAATACCAGTCCGAATGTGTTTTGACAGCTCAGCATAATTTGAACATCGTTTAAAGGAAAACCTTCACAGGCCTTCAATATAAATCCACTCAAGCTTGAATCACAGACCAAAATGAGTCCTTCAGTAGCAGAATATGTTTCATACATAATTTGAATGTGAAGGCGAAGAATAATTTACGTCTTACCCACAACGTAATAATGCATGTAAACCTTCAACTGAAATGTATAAGATTACGACTGTGTACTGCATATTGAAACTGTTTTTTAAAAAATAGTTTATATTTGTAGCTACACTAGCAGTGGGGCCTTCGAGATGTCAATGTTGGCCAGCTGGTAGTTGGTCCACCACTTTGGTCAAGACTGAAACATCTCAACAAATGTTGAATGGATTGCCATGAATTTTCGCACAGACATTTTGTGGACCACGATCCTCTGGCCTTTTTATGAATGTCAAAAATGTTCAATTATCCAGTGAAATATATGCACATCTACGAGATGGATGTTGTTGGTTTTGTGTGAGATGTCTTGACCGCTATTGGATGCATTGGAACAGCATTTAATGCAGAAATTCATTGTTCCCACAGAGAGACTTTGGTGATCCTATGACTTTGCATCTAATGACGCCATCGGGTCAAAATTCAATCAATTTGACCAATACTTTGGTTTATGACAAATTACCCGCAAAACTCTTGACTTTCCCATCAGCCTCAGCTGCACTTTGCATTTCGTGCAAATTGGCAAATGCTATGCTAACATTTAAACTAAGATTGTGAGAATAGTAATTATTGCCTACTAAACATCCGCATGGTATCACACTTCCGACACTCAAATAAAATGGCAGAGGGTAAATATCATGCACCGTAAAGGCAATAGGGTGTTTTTTCATGAATACAGGAAGTGATGTATAACTTGAATTCTTCATAATGCTAAATGAGTGCTACTATAAATCAATGTCACCCAGTTTGGATGTTATCAGCCGATTAAATGGGCATTATCAGCAGTTATCAAGGAAGGAAGGGGGCCTGCTATACCTCCTAGAAGGTTCAGAAGGCCGTTATCATCTACTCACATGGTTGATCACCGATACCAACACAATAAGACGATGCCGACCTCTATAAGCCGTTGTTATTATGACGGGAGCAAAGGTGGAAGTCAGGTGACCTGGTATAAAGACTGACAAAGTCCATTTGACGTGGTGATCGGGGGGCGATGGATGGGTCAAACAAACACAGGACTTTCAACCAGGAGATCGCTGTTGGTATGTCCCGTGTGAAACCAAAAGCCAATGACTTATTTTACCGTAGTTTTGTTACGTAATTTACGTCAGTACTTATTTCAACCCAAACCACAATCTTTTCCTAAACCTAACCAAGTAGTATTGTTTCCTAAACGTAAAGTTGTTTCGTTGGAATTCACAATGTTAAGTTTCACTTTCACGTTCACAGCGTGGTAGGTGCAGTTTGGCCTGTCTGAAGCATTAAAATGGAAGTTGTAACCACTGATAACGCCCATTCAATCACCTGATAATATTCCCAAATGGATGTTTTTAATGTTTTCCATATGAATAAAACAGGACAAGCAATGTCAAAGTGAAATAAAGTTATGAGAATTCTAAGTTGTTTTTATGTATTATGTGACCATCCAAATAAATCAACAACCACTTAAAGCTGCTAACAGTTGGAGATAAAATAACTTTTAAAGCTCTAAATCTCAAGTGGTGGTATTTTATGTCATTGTCACAAAGCCAACTTGCCACTAGCTTTACAACCACTTATAATTTGGATTTGGAAGCATGAAAGTATCTAATTTGCTGGAACACCCACATGCTAAATATTTTATTATTATTTTTTTTAATCTAAAATGATGCATAAACAAACTTCAGTCGACATCACTTGCATTTTGTCAGTAGGCTACCCTCATAATATGTTGAGTTTTTAAAATTATAATTTATATTCTGGTCCACAGAACTCAGAACACAGGTTTTATATTCCACCATCTATTTAATTGCATTCACCTGGGGTCCCAGGTGCACAATAGATGGCTCCAATTAAAACCTGCAAGAATCAAAGTACAGAGGATCAGACATAGCACATAGCACCTACAATGTATGCAGCCAACAATGCAGTGCACACACAGAGAATTACAATTAGCTTCAAAGATAGGAAGGCTAATGTCTGTTGTAGTTTGTAATCAGCTGATTTTATGCAGATTTGTTTTTTTTTATGGACAGGCTTTGTATGTCTGAGCTTTCTACCGCCACCTCATTACGATGAATGTGAATGGAATTTAGTTTGAAAAAATAAATTTGAAGAAGAAAGACATTTTTAACAAGCAGCAACATATCTTTCCAGAACAATGTTCGGCTTACTCAGGATAATCCACAGATCTGTTCTCTGTAACACTGAGCATTAGCGCTAGGCCTGTCAAAGTTAACACAACAATAATGCTTTAAAGAAATTAGCGGCGTTAAAACGAATTTGCGTTAACGCATTAACGCAACTTTCAATTTTTAGGTTGTAGCAGACTCTTTAAAGCTAGAGTGAAGATACTGGTATCATATGAAACTACAAAAACGAAGGAATCCATTGCTACCAACCATGTCATGACATGTCGCAAAAGGAGGCTAAATAACGCTCCAAACTAAATTTTGGCGAGGAAAAACTGGCATGGCCATTTTCAAATGGGTCCCTTGACCTCTGACCTCAAGACCTGTGAATGAAAATGGGTTCTATGGGTACCCACGAGTCTCCCCTTTACAGACATGCCCACTTTATGATAATCACATGCAGTTTGGGGCAAGTCATAGTCAAGTCAGCACACTGACACACTGACAGCTGTTGTTGCCTGTTGGGCTGCAGTTTACCATGTTATGATTTAAGCATTTTTTTTTAATGCTAAATGCAGTACCTGTGAGGGTTTCTGGACAATATTTGTCATTGTTTTTTTTGTTGTTAATTGATTTGCAATAATAAATATATACATACATTTGCATAAAGCAGCATATTTGCCCACTCCCATGTTAATAAGAGTATTAAATACTTGAGAAATCTCCTTTTAAGGTACATTTTGAACAGATAAAAATTGTGCCATTAATTTGTGATTAATCGCAATTAACTATTTGAATTGATTGACAGCTAATCAGCAAATATAATTCATCATCGTCACAGTATTTCCTAACAAGAATGCAATTATGCAGATGACACATTATTGTTTACATCAGAACACTTTCCATAGGGGTTTCAATCATATGCGATGATTTTTCAAGACATAATTTTCAATATATACAGCGCATACATGATGTAAACAATCTCTGAACTTTCTACATTTGAACCCTATCAACACAGAGAACCCAATCATATACCCTGACCACCTGTCTACACAAACCAAGCCACTACTTGGTCCCCTTATTCCTAACATCAAGTATGTTTCCAAGATTTTGCTTTTTATAAATCGTGAATCGTCATGTTTTACTAAATTTAAGAATATTTCAACATCAGCTTTTGTCCTGCAGCAGTACTGATGAAATGATTCATGCATTTATATTCTTCTGTCTGAACCTTGAACGTCATTCCTTACCTGCGTTAACACCGGAGCTGTAGCTGGGCAGGATTTTGCAGCCAAGACATTTTTTCCCACAGCACCTCAACTTCTTTCGCAGTACCTGCCAAATCATTTCTGAATCCACTTTAAAATGACATACCAGACTCTACATGGCCTGTTAATGGATTATTTTGGTGAAGTTTTAACTCCTTCCTGTTCCAAAAGCCTCTCAGATCCAGGGGTTTAAGTCTTTGAGCTGTTGCAGATTCCAGGTTAAAGTCACGGGGTGATGGAGGTTTTGCTATACTGGCTTCGGAGCAGTACATTTAGTATTCAGTCTGCTGGCTCTGCCTCTGCTTCAAGACATATTTTTATAGATCCGTCTTTCTGACTAATGGCTGTTTTGTTGTTGCATAATAGTGTTTTGTCATGTTAGCACATCCATCTGCTGGTTCTGCTTTTATATCTTTTATACAGATATTTTTTGATAGATTTCTTTCTTTGTGTCTAAAGTTGGTTTTACTTCTTTTGTGCTACAGATGCTCTTATGGTACTTTGTGTTTTGTAATTACACTTTATTCCACCTTCCTCTGAAAATATTTTTTGCTTCTTGCTTGAAAAGTAAACACAGTTATTAGTCTTATTACTTGGGACTCAAGTTGTCAAAGTTATGCAATTATACAACTTTAACAATGCAACAACCAGAAGCAGTGTTTACACTGATACACCTCCTACGGCAATTTTGAATTGTTGGTTGAGCGGAATTCGATTTAAATGATCCAACACAGCTTGCTTACTGGTGATAATAAGGAGCCTTTTGAATAGTGTGGATTCTTTTCCTCAGATACTCAAAGCAGAAAAAGATGGAGCTGCATCGGCCTTTGTATTTAATTAAGGGATCGCTTAGCATAGACAGCATTACAACTTCTCCCAGAATTGATTTGACAGCCCTAAGCCTGCCTCTTTTTGTAGCTCGCACATCCCATCTGTTTGTCACCTCTTAATATGAACAGAGTCGCTCAAGCTGAAAATGTGTTGCAAGACTAATATTTACGGAATACCAGTTATCCTAATGCATGCCAGAGCTAGCAGCATAATGCCTGAACGTCGGGCTTATGGTGCACGCTGCATGACAAATATGTGCTGGTGTCGGTGACACATGTGATTAGAAAAGGCAGTCCCTGGAGCATTACACAGTCCTAATGGAGACGCAGCATTTGGGGGGGAAAAAAAAGGCTTGACCGTGTTTGACAGTAATCAGTTAAAGCGGCAATGATGATGTAATGAAAAGTATTGCTTTTACATGGACAGTCGGTTCCATTGACTAACATCATTAATAGGTCATGGCCACCTAATAGCTGCGCTTTGAATCGTTCATCATTTTAACCCCTTCATGCTCCTTCCCTCCATTCATTTGTTACTTCATTTGATGCAGAATTTGAAGGACAGCTGCCTTAGCAGTACCTATTGCCAATTTGCATGCTGTCTTGATAATTTTATATAATTTCCTTAAGATGGAAAAAAGGGATCTTAAGTTTATTTTCCCAGGTGCACATTACTCAGTTCACTGCAGCTGAAAACGGTAGTTAATCATCTAAAGATTGATTTGGGGATTTTTTTTTTTTCCTCCAGACTTGCCGGCTTTAAAACCTCACCAAGCATTTTAATGTGACCGTCAGCGGTGCCTGGAAAAACGTTGTCACTGCTGCCGGGGCAAACCGAGCCTTTCAACAGGCCGAGGGGATATCGAGACCCGACAGAGGCGGACTTCAAACCCAGAAAGCTTATCTCATATTAAATTATTTACAGGCCCAAAAGAAAAAAAGAAATCAATTTTCAAAAGGTAATGGCAAATCCCTTCTCCTGTCCTCTGAAGTACAGTTCCATCTCATGTTTTCAGCACCACTGTCAGAACCTTTTCAAAATCACATAAATATAAATCAGTGTGGATTTTTATAACTGAGCTATTTGCGTGCTGAGATCAGGGACAATGACGTTATTGTTCTGATTCCCTCCTCCGAAGCACAATCCCATTTAATGTGCTCAGAGTGCTGTCAGAAGATTTTGAAAACCACATAAATATAAATCAGCAAGAGATTTCTCGAACTAACAGATTCCGGAGCTAACGCTGATGCCCGGATCATTTTTTGTCAGTTAAGCTTGCATTGTTTTTCCTCACGATTGTGAGGGAGATTGCAAATTGACCTCATTTTCCCCTGGTATTAACATGCAATCTATATGGATACATCATCTGGATAATAACAGCTAATTATGGGGCCTTTGCATTTACACCTGGCATCGATAATTATTCATGATTAACATGATTGCTCCTGCTTTGTGATCAGATGTCAATATGCAAATTTAGGCAGGCAGAGCTGGCAGATTGTCAACAAATATGCATCAAGGGAAGCGTTGCAGGATACTCTGGAGGGGCCGCTATACGACCATGAACGTGTTAAGAATTAGATGCTGTGTTCCAAGATGGCGTCATATCCAGTTGCTCCCTGGGTTGCTTCCTCAGGATTCTGCATTTTTGGGCTCGTACAGAGTATTCATAGTGTTTTTTCAAGCCCTGATTCATTTGGTTTCCAAGTAGCCTATTGGCCACCCCAGGGCTTGAAGTAGAAAAATAAGAAGTGCCAGTATGTATTGGCCGGTATCAGCAATCTCTTGCGACGTATCCCTATTTATTCATTATTTCTTTAAGCATTTTATACTGTGTCAGTCATAATCAGCTGTGGTTTTATTGCTATTACTATTAAAGCCAAGGGCTATGCATCTTCTAAGCCTATAATACTCCAATAATATTCCAACTGGAACATTATAGGGTTAAGGTGGTGTGTTTAGTGTTAATACTACTAAGATACTAAGAGATATTGGGTCTGGGGGTCCTCCTTCAAAACAATGTGAAGGTTTTTGACTTAAAGTTATGCAATTTTACATCATTTTGGACCATTATTATTACTAATTAAATGATTATTTTTTATTATTTATTACAGCCTTTGTCTGAACATTCAATTCTTCTGGAAATGTTTCCTGTAAAATCATATTCTATAAATCAAAAGAACAGATTCAGAAAACTTTTAAAATAATGTTTCATTAATTATATTTGTTGCCAAATAAAAAAAAGTTATGATGAACAGTTCACTAATTATTTTACAAAAAGGATGTGAACTTTTAGCAATAAATTACAGCCCCCTTGTTCTCACCCCCCTCCCCCGTTCCGTGCGTCGGCTCGTTCTGATTCTCTCCACATAGTTTTTATGGTCATACGGCTTATGAGGCACGCCGCAAAAACGCTGGCGCTGCGCCTTTACGTATCGCCATTATGAACCTCCCAGAGAACCTGATATGGAGAGGGCAGAGAAGAGTACCGGCAGATTGTGAGAAGTTCCGGTACGCATGAAAAAGTCACGGTACGCCAAGTAGTAAATTGTACTGGGACTTCGTACTGGTGAGTACCGGCCCACTCCGAGCACTGGACCACCCCTTTCTGGGCATATACTGTAGCTAATAACATATGAAATCAAGAATGGTTTCCTGCACTTACTGTGATAATTGTGTTGATGCTACGTGTGCATTATTTTTTACAGGAAATAAACAAAAATCCAATGTATCATATGTTCATACGTATCATGACAGCAGCAGAATTATGAAATGGCCTATTTAAATCAATATGCAATACAATTATTAATACTAACGGGCACTAAAAGTTGTCTAGCATTGAGTCTTCTGTCCGACTCTGGTACATGAACGCAGGGCTGGCTTAAGGCATGGGCCATTTAAGCGGTTGCCTTAAATGGCCTCTAGAAATAATAATAATAATAAAAAAAAAAATGACTGTGGGCGCCCTTCCTCATTTTCTGCAGTGAGGTAACAAATGAACAAAGAAACAAATAAACAAACAAACAAATAAATAAATAAATTCACTTTTCATCTCTGTAACTCTCTTTCACACACTTTTTCAGCTGCGCGGCCGCACTTATTTGTTAATAAAAGTGTAAACTGTTGTGAAACTGACTAAACACTTTTAAGCCAACAATATCAGGGACCAATTGTTTATTTATATTATAATAAACAGTTATTTATGAAAATAAAAATCTTCATTTTTGTCTTAAAACCATTGTGATGTCTAATGTGTGTTGCGGCCGCTCTAGGGGGGGGTTCCAAATCCGAAATCCGCCTAGGGCACCATATGTGGCGAGCACCAGAGAGCCCAAGCGGTATCTTCCGTAATGCTCTGCACAAGGGCAGCAGTTCAGCATGTACGGGAAGTGTGGAGGGGCAGCGAGTCTGTATACCAGATCTGGTATCAGCATCAGCCGAGTCGAGTCAGGTAGATTTGAGTATACAGGTTTTACTGAGCGATCTCAGCAGTGAGCGCATACAGATACGGTAAAGCCCAGAGGGGAAAACAGGTATCAGTCAGTCCCCACCTGCACTGCTCGGAGCTAAACTTTGTCACACAGTGCTGCAGCGAGTCTGGAACACTGTTTAAGGTTACAATGCTTCCATTCGGATCACTGGCAGTTGGTTCGGTAGCATATAACAGCAGCAGGCGGGAGGAGACGAGAGCCTTTGTCAGTGTAGGCAGACTAAAGTATCAGCAGGAAATGTTTGTGCATTCATTTTTTAGCTAGCACTAAACGAGGTTTATCTCATTTCACCTCATCTCATTTGAGGATTACACATCGCAATCATTTGACTCATCCTCATTGACATATATTAGCATTGGGGGACAAAGTAACTGCAGCACTCAGACAGTTAGGCAAATGGCAGTTTGATGGGTCATCATCCAACAGTATTTGTGGGGTTTGCAGACGATGATGAATGTACTCATCCTGCTCCCTCGCTCTTTCAGTGGCCACTTATATGACGTGCGGCGCTGCATAATAGCGGTTGTTGAGGGGATGTGAGGGCACGGTAAAGGATTTTTGAAAAGCACTGCTAGAGTCCTTCTCTGGTCGCAAAAATATTCACTTTCAAATTTTATTGGACTAAATGGATCAGATTCTGATAATACAAAGAGTCGATTTGAGGGGGTTTGTGTCGCACAAAAAAATGCATTTACAGCCGTTCTTTTTGTAATGATTGTGGAGAAAGACTTTTGGGCTAGCATGAATCACATGATCCTGCAATACCGACAGTGGCCACCAAACTCCCATTCTCACTCCCATGTGGTCAGTGGCCCTACGCTTCAAGCTATGACGCTCGATTAAAGGAGGAAGTCAGGTGATGTAGATAAAGAGCGAGAAAGTCCACGTATAGGGAGGAGGATGAGGTGGATGGATAGGTCAAAAAACACAGGACTTTCATCCAGGAGACCGCTGTTTGTGTCCCGTGTGAAACAATGGAAAAATCCCATTGGCTTTTTGTCAAGGGAACCTAGGGCGATGCTTACTTCCTGGTTGGCCTACAAAAATAAGTCATACCTGGAGCACTCTATAGGTAAGCTCTCAGGTGATGAGAATCAGGTGTGTAGGACGGGAAGCAATCTTACACACGTGGCGTTTATCTGTTGAATGGAAGCATCTGTGGCACAAAATTGGGGCAAAGTATGGTGGAGTTTAAGGGAAAGCAGATGACACACTGGCATGTTTTTAAAGATTTTAAAGATTAAATGACGAGTTTTGTGCTGCTCTTTTTTTCCACAATCTATTAACACTAGTTGGCAATGGCGCTTGTCTCCTGTTTTTCTTTTAGGGCTGTCAAAGTTAAAACGATAATAAAGCGTTAACACACATTCATTTTAACGCCACAAATTTCTTTAAATGCATTAATGCAATCGATCTTCCGGAAGTTGTACCACGTGTTAGCTTGTCGTGAAGGAGGTTAAATAAATGCTCCAAACTTGTGCTAAATTTTGAGGAGGAAAAACTGACATGGCCATTTTCAAAGGGGTCCCTTGACCTCTGACCTCAAGATATGTGAATGAAAATGGGTTCTATGAGTACCCACGAGTCTCCCCTTTACAGACGAGATCGAACAATATGCTGATATCTACTTAGTTCTATGGTGAGATATGTCCAACTGTAAATAAATGTATCAACTGATACAAAGTTATACAGGTATTTTTGGCCTAGAACACACGTCCGAACAAGTTCTCCCCATTTGCCCCTCAGTGGCTTATAGATATTGGTATTTTGTTGTTAAAAGTCACAACACTTATACGGTAAAACGTTAATCAGTGCCAGTGGAGAAGCGTTCCAGCACGTATCACAATTCGAGCGGTCCAGCTGTAATTCTGATTTCACCGCATGTTAATAACAGACGTAAACAGGGTCATACAATGAGGGTACATGTCTAGATTGCTATATTATGCAAATGTGTTCAACGTTAATTAACATGTGTAGACTGCTTCTGCAATGTGACGGATATCCAATCATCTCACTTGTTATGTTCACACATGCTCCCCAGCCCGGTGCTGCAGTCTAAGACGCTGTATGTCTTCTCTGAGTAAATGTTATCACTTTGGGGACAAGCAGCAGATTTTTCACTTTTATTCATTATGAATGAGAGAATGTGCCATTGATTTTATCTACATGTGAGGGATCCGAGTGTTCATTAATTAAACGGCCCCGCCTCTTTACTCTCGCTCTTTAATTATAAGTGAATGAAACAATGCCCATTGTGAATTATGTCTAATCAGAGGAATAGATTTCACCAATTACGGTGCCCTCCAGTCTGGAGGTGAAGGTAAAAAATATGTTGCAGACTTGCTCATAAATCCAAGTATTGATTTGAACACGGAGGCAGCGCGATTCAATAAATATACCACGGCTCTCTCCCTGTGCATTGCAATGTCAGTTCCTATACACAGAAAGAGACAATGATTGGAGACCATTAAGCTGACTGCCGATGGCATCAGGAGCTCAGAATATTGTTCTTCATGTCAAAGGAGCCGCTGTGACTTTTTGGTGTGAACATTTTAATGAGAGACCTTGGACAGCATCTTTACATTTTCTAGTCAGCTATGGAGCTGAGTTGAATAACAAGTAAGCATAAAAAAAATATACACACGCTGATAAAAATGCACTCAATACCCATAATCAAAATTAGATATGGACTACAAATTAAGTAAAAGCAAACCTAAAAAACAGAGTTTAATAAATATTTTTAAGGTGATGGACATACCACACAATGCATAAGCAATTTTCTACACATAAATTGGTATCTATAAATTATTTTTTAGGTTGTTATCGCACTCTACAGGGATCTATAATATGCCAATTTAGGCCATGTTTATAAAGCTAATTACTTTTGTGTGCTTAATATTATGATTGATGTTTTTTTATTTCCTATGCTTATGTTCTTTTAATTTTCTCCTTTATTTAGAGGTGTTTTATGAAATCTGTTTTAGTTACAGGTACATATGTTGATTTAATGATAATGCCGGTGCTGTAAATAGCCGCAGGTCTTACAGGCTGATGGAGCAGACAGAGGTATGATTAAAGGTAAGCTACGTTCATTTATGGCTAATGTGGAAGTGTTGCACATGCTTTCCCTGTTTCACAATGATTGATTTATAAATCTGATGAGTGTGTATGCCATAGACTGTATATAAGAAGTGGACATAGTCACCATGACGTCACCCATTGGTGAGTCTGGTTTTGAAGCCTCGAGTTCAGCATTTTGGCCGTCGCCATCTTGGTTTCTGGCCGTCGCCATCTTCTTTTTTTGGAACCAGAAGTGACACGAGAGGGTGGAGCTCATGGATGTATAAAGAGAACTGGATACAGCGTTGGAGGCGGGGCCCGTTCATTCCTATTAAAGTTGCTCAGTGGTGCATGAAGCAAAAAAAAGCTTGACTTCCAAGTATAAAAGTACCCGGATCTTCCGGCGATCCATTGGGCCCATAGAGCAGACGCACTAGCGCTTCCTTTAACCCCTCCTCCCAGCCCTCGCTCCAGCCTCGGTCTGGTGCTCATTCACATGAACGGAAGGAGGAAGATAAGGGCTATTCTAGTGTTCATACTGGGAAGTTGATTTACCTGAAGAAAGAAAAAATATCTGCTGAGTTACAGACGTCTCTTTCCCAATGTAAGTCTGTGGGAAAAAGTATTTTTGGGCCCAATGGCATCGCGTGACGGACACGGAAGTTGTAATTCCACCATTTGGCCACTACGAAAATTTGCTCCAAAGCCCGGTGCTCCTCCAGGGGGCTTGGTGGTAGTCCACTAGTGTGTTTTCAGTTCATGAAAGTTAATTATAACCTTTTCGGTCAACTGAAAATGTCTTATTCAACGTTCGATTGTCAGACGAAAACACGGACAACTCCCAAACCAGACAACGCCGTGGTAGCAACCTGTCAATCACAAGGTAGCAACGCCCTGTAGCATCCCCTGCTTTATGGTCTATCTGACTCTAAATGGGACCATAATTTACTAAATGAACATCATGCTGTATTGAAGAAGACTTGAAACTAGCGATTGAGACCATAAACTCATGTTTAAAATGTTTACTGAGGTAATAAATCAAGTGAGAAGTAGGCTCATTTTCTCATAAACATCTGACTTCTTCTTGCAACCAGAGGAGTCGCCCCCTGCTGGCTATTAGAAAGAATGCAAGTTAAAGGCACTTCCGCATTGGCTTCACTTTTCAGAACCGAATGTTGCCGGCTGGTGTGCTACTGGTATGCTTTATTTTTTTACAAGAGTTGTATTTGTGAATCTGCACAGTTTTATGCACCTGGCCCCAGCAACGTGCTGCTTGGGTCCATAAACAGATATATGTCTAGTTTCTAGTCAAAAAATATACCTTGATGGTGATCAATACATCTCCAAGGCCAGTCAAAATGTATTCACTGAAGTGGAGTTGAAATAGGAGTCATTTCATAGCTCCTGCTGTGAGAGTCTGTAATCTTGATAGTGTGTATACGCACAGATGATTAGAGAGAGCGTAAACAGCGAGATTCAAATGATTTGAAAGTGTTTTAGAGGAGATTATATGTCAGAATGTTATCTAATGTAAGGATAGTATATATTTGGAAAAGAACTGAACCCACAATGGAGTCGTGGAGGATACCACAGCGATGACCTGAACTCTCCAGTGGCATCAGATAAAGTTCTGTGCAGGCAGATAGAGAGAGAATGCAGCCTAAAGCAATGGCAAGAGATGCCAACCCAGAGAGTAGGAGTGAATGATCGTCTGTGTCAAAACCTGCTCTGAGATCTAGGAGAACTAAAACAGGATTTTCCACCTTAGCTACTAAAAGCAAGTCATTCATCACCTTGAGAGGAGCTGCCTCGCTGCTGTGAGGTGCACGAAAGGCAGATTGAGATTCAAAATCAGAGACTTGCAGCTCAAAAGAGTAACTAATTAGTTTGGTAATGTTTTTTTTCAAAGGCAGGAACGGCAATATACTGTAGACAGTAAGGTTCAAGATTTCTAAAGCGGAGTACAGACTAGTGATACTGTTAAAATATATGTATGTATGTGGAGGCTGTGCCGTCGGTAGGAAGGATTAATAGCAGTTTTGAGTTATTATACATTTAATTTTCCAATTTTTAAAACAAGACTGCCTTTGTAACACAGCCACATGACATACAAATAAGTGATAAAATATCTACAACAAAACCTTAAAAAACAACAACAGAGTTACACAGAAGACAGATGAGAGAGGTGATAATAGAATCAGTGCTTTCACAGCCTGCATGTGTATTTTTAGCCACATAGCAGCAGTTCTCTGGGGACGGCAGTGTTGGTCGCTCGCTCTGCCGATCTGTTGGTCCAACACTTGAGTTCCAGAGTGAAATAATCTTGATAACTATTAATGGATTGTGGCGCAGACAGACAAACGGACAGACAGACAGCACATGGTCCTCGGAGGATGAATCTGAATTAACTCTTCAACTAGCAGCAGCGAGACGTTCCAATTTGCTCCTACAGTACTTTCAAGACAGAATAACTCACCTAATGATTGAATTTGATGAAGCCTCAGCTGTACTGTGTGAGTCATGCTAATACTGCATGCTAACTAGTCCTATTTATGACCCATTTGTTACCTTGTGATTCGGTCCCAACGCAAAACGTTGCCTCCAGGGGCTTTTTGCATCTGTATTTTAGTGATCTCACAAATGTTCTCTTTCTACCGGGAATGATCAAATTTTAGCTTGAGGCGAAACCAATATCCAAACAACATTTCCACAGATTGTGTTACTCTCTGCTCTGCTCTTCTTCTCTGCTTTCGGTGGCCGGTGTAGACTGATTTCAACATTTAGCCCCAGGCAAGCATTTTATTATTACAGGCTGATGGAACGTATGGAACATACCAACATGTGTGTTACACAAATGTGCTAAACCTGATTATCACGCTAACGGTAAGTATGAATAGGTGCCATGCCATTGTTCCAACAGCCCATTATTCTAAAACCCCAATAGGCCAAACAATGTTCCGACAGCCCGTTATCTCTAACAGAAGCACATGGCTAATTATTATGCAAAATTACATCATCGGACCTTCCCGCACTCTGCCTCTGGTTGGCTTACCCTGATATTCTTACCCTAAAGTGAACTAATCTCATTCCTCAATGCCTAAACCGAACAAAACCAACCAACCCAACCAACGAAGGCATTCAAGGCAACGTGACGTCATTCTGCATAATATTTAGCCATGTGCTTCTGTTTGTTGCACGGAGAGTGTGTATTTTCGGAGTAATGGGCTTTTGGAACAATGGGCCGTCGGAGCAATGGGCTGTCCCTTATGCATAACATTAGCCTAGCATATCCATAAGCCGGATTCGGACCTGCGACCCTCTTGCTGTGAGGCGACGGTGCTCCGAGATCAGCCGAGATCGGGCGTGTTCAGGGTGCTGATGAAAGTTCAGCTGAGCCTGACAAGCTGAGTCTGAGTTGTGCTAACACGGACACTGTTAAAGGGAAAATTTGCCACCTTTTATTAGTATATCCAATCAGGGTTGATGGTAAATATAGCACACACTGAGCAATTTATTGCTTCAATCGCCTACATTTACCATCAACACTGATTGGACGTCCACATAAAAGATGGCAAATTTTCCCTTTAAGCATATAACCCCTTTTGATTGGGCCACCTTTAGAGAAATATAGAGTGAAATTGTCTCCTCATTTCTTTTTCACCCCTTCAACAGTTCAGTTTCTCCAGGAGTGTAATGAGCTTTATAGACTAAGAGAGCAACAGCGTGGCTATAGACTGACAATATTATAATTAATATCATATCCTTTTACATATGAACTGTAAACTGTGTTTAATGAACTGTGTTGTACTGTTCTGCATTGCATCAGATTAAAAAAAAAAAAACTCATGTTGAACAAAAAGCAACAACTCATTTTGATTATAATAATTAATTTGGACGACAGATTTCAGTAAAATGATGATCATATCCTCACAATAAGAATCCATCAAAAGTCACTAAACAATACTGTTCAATTACTATTTTTAATTTTGTTAAAGTAGTTTAGTGGTTTGTGGGAAATTGGGCAAAAAAAAAATAATAAGCAATTAAACATATAATTATACGCAACACAGTGTTCGTGAAAATAATTGTGGATGCTAATCACAAAATAAAATGAAAAATATTTATAGATGGAATGAAATTCAGTTGAAAAGCAGTTTGTTTCACCTACTGCATGATCTCCCAAACTCTACTAATTAAAAGTTTTGAGACATTCATTAAGATATTTCATCAGTTTGGCCACAATGCGTTAATTAAGATCACATCCATCTAGCAAATGTAGGTGTAGATGGAGCTTGGATAAGATGGTTGTTCTGCCAAGATAGAATTACTGATAGTACAGAACTAGGGCTGTCAATCGATTCAAATATTTATCATTTTCATCTGTTCAAAATGTACCTTAAAGGGAGATTTGTCAACATGGGAGTGGAAAAATATGCTGCTTTATGCAAACATATGTATATATTTATTATTGGAAATCAATTAACAACACAAAAAAATTACAGATATTGTCCAGAAACCCTCACAGGTACTGCATTTAGCATCAAAAATATGCTTAAATCATAACATGGCAAACTGCAGCCCAACAGGCAACAACAGCTGTCAGTGTGCTGACTTGACTATGACTTGCCCCAAACTGCATGTGATTATCATAAAGTGGGGATGTCTGTAAAGGGGAGACTCGTGGGTACCCAGATAATCCATTTTCATTCACATATCTTGACGTCAGAGGTCAAGGGACCCCTTTGAAAATGGCCATGACAGTATTTTCTTGCCAAAATTTAGCGTAAATTTGGATTATTTAGCCTCCTTCAAGACAAGCTAGTATCACATGGTTGGTACCAATGGATTCTTTAGGTTTTCTAGTTTTATATGATACCAGTATCTTCAGTTCACTAGCTTTAAAACTGAGCCCGCTACAACTTAAAAATTGCAAGTTAATGTGTTAAAAAAATTAGTGGCGTTAAAACAAATTTGCGTCATTATCGCGTTAACTTTGACGGCCCTATTCAGAACCAAATAAATCCACACAGAGGACTGTAGAGAGCTCTAAAATTTAGACGATTAAGAAACTTAACCAATTTAGTGGCATGTGGTATTTAAAAGGTAAAAGAAAGAATTGCTTTCCCTTTCTCTCTGCTCTTTTACAGGGTTGTCAGGCTCCATTACAGCAGGAGACAACCTTCCAACCTCACCTCCCGGAGCACTTATGCAGCTTTTGCAGCACACCAGTCACCAGCCATGCCTTTGCTATCTAATGCATAATTTGGTGCCTAATTTGACAGTCTTCGCTTCAGCCTGTTTTGCCCGTAGGTTCTCAGTCAGCAGAACAAGCTCTGCATGTATTGCATGCTATTTTTATCTGAGTGCACATCTCTTGTTGATATTGAAACCCTCCTTCTCATCACCATCAGAGTCTGGGAGCCTCGCATTCTAACCTATTTCTTTTCACTGAGGAGGGGATTTTTTTTTAGTCCAATAATGATGTGGTGAAATAAAATAAGGTCGCAACAATGCTTTTATTTACTGTATCATTTTTTTTTTGTTTGAATGCAGTGGAGAATGGCGTTTCAGGAGATGGAGAAAATTGAAAACACATAGAAACGGGGCATCAAGCGTTCACCCCCTCATACTACTGTATTTCTGCATCTCATTTGGGAAGCCGGTCCAATTACTAAACGTGTGCCCTTCACAGAGAACCGCTGCAGAAGTCATGCGATTATCCTTTTATAGTCGTGAACCAAAATCCTCCCCAATCCTATTTGCTGATAACCCCTGCCTGTGCTGGCTTAAGAAACATGAAATGAAACCTGGGAAATAGTATCCGGTAAAGTTGCCATTCACTCCAATAAACACAATGCCATTATAGCGGAGTCTGTAATGAAATCGACCGGCATAGGCTACTCCGTCTCATCTGCAGTCATTGCTGGCACTCTGGAGATGGACTCCCTGTACGCATTCACTGTGCTGAGTGTTTTATCAGCAAACAATGATTCAATGTTTTGTGGTCTACCACAAACTGTGCTTCTCACACATCAAGTGGAGTGCTATTAGAGAATACTTGGGGGTGAGGAAGGGTGTAGGGGAGGAAGAAGGGGGGGGGGGTGGCGCCTCGGGACCGAGTCTCTTTGCACTGCAGGAATTGTGCTGACTGAGCCGGTCTGATAGACAGGCCATGTCTGTATTCAGAGCTCAGCGAGGTTCAGGAGCCCTGTGTGACAGCAGCAGCGTTTGCCAAGGGGGGAAAGGCCAGAGCAAAACAAACACGCTGCTTTAGTCCGCTGGAAAAAGTCTGAAAGCTGCTCCTGTTTGCCAAAGTCCTCAGCTCTTTTCTAAAGCAGGAGAGATGAGAGGTGAAATGACATTTTTTAGGAAAAAGCCACATTGAATAACTGTATGGCACACATTTCATCTCACTTAGTTTATAATCTGAAATGTCTGCGAGCTCCGAATTTGACTTCTGACATGCATTTTGGGCATGATCTGTGAAATAAATGTGAGTACAGCCAAGTCTTTTGAAGTCACACTCAGACAGCCGTACAATACTATACACAGCAGACTTTTGTGTCTGCAGCTGCGACTTTATTTGACCTCGGGAACTGTTTCGTGAAAGAGACAATTGATCAGATTGATCGGTTTAGTTCCGCATTTTGACCCACAGGTCAACTGTTTACTTTTTCACCCAAAACGTTCCCACATAATATTTTAATTTTGAATAGTTAAAAAAAAGAGAGCACACGCAAGAAAGAAAGTTTCCTCCAGCGTTGTGTTGTGTCTGTGGAGTTTATCAACCAGCGGTTCAAAGAAAAAAAAAGGTAAGTTTCTCATCCAGCATGAATATTATACACAATACAATATATTCATATTTCCTGTTGAGTTAAGAATAGAAAGACAGTTTCAGCAATGCTGCACATAACATTTTACAACATAATATATGTTGAGGGGGAACACATCGCATGTAGCAACACAGTCTCACGGCAGTTTGTGAAATAGTCACGAAATGTAATGTATTTGATTCGTGTACATAGACACAAATTTCCCTTTTTTTTTTCAAGATGCTCAGCACGACTTTCAACAACATGTTTTTAATGCGTTTTCCTACAAATGTTCAGCAACACGTGACACACTTTGCTCCAGTCTTTTCAAAATAAATCTACTTAGTTAGGTTTAGGAAAAGATCGACTTGGTTAGGTTTAGGCAACAAAACTACTTAAGTTTATGAAAAGATCGCAGTTTGGGTTTAAATAACACCGGAAGTGGCGTAACTTAACTACGAAAGTTACTTGCCAAAAACTAGTTAAGTACGGAAGTTACAAGACAAATAAATCAACTTTTACTTTTCACACGGGACACAAACAGAAATTGTTAAATGTAATGAAGTTCGTTAAATTTCATAACATTAAATTCTACATATACATAAAATTTCGTGACTATTTCACAAACTGCTGTGTGACTGGGCTGCATGTAGACAATGAGAAAGTAGCCACAAGTTTGTACCAAAACAAGTACAGCAGATTGTAGTCTTTGTACAAACAAACCATCTCAGCCCCAGCATGCAGCTGAAATCTGTTTGACGCCCTTACAAGAGAGAAATTGCATGAGACGGTGACGTTTTTCCAGATATTTTGGATAGTGTTAGGTACGCAGGTATTCACTGCAAGCTTTGCATCACTTCTGTGTATATTATTAATGCTGTTTGACTAGACTTGCCTTCTAGGTGAAAGTGCTCTCACAAAACTATAAAACTAACTCAGAAGGGCAGAAACTGATGTGAGTAAAGGTTTCTTAGGTCAACAACCATCCTCTGCTTTCTGTCAAAACCTGCCACGAACATATTCACACTTTTTAAACCGCAACTCGCTCCTGGCGATTTTTTAGTTTTCCAACCTGTCTCTTAAAAAGTGAGCTGAACCTTTTTTTTTAAATTATTCGTTTTATATACAATACTTGAAAAATTATAATTTGGTGAATAATTAATTAATAATAATTCGGTCATAATTAAACATTATGAAATACAACTTTAAAACAAGATAACGTCACTAAAAGAAGATAAAATGAATACCTTTTGAAACCCCTATATAGCATTAGCACCAACAGTATAACTTCTATTTCAATAATTCATATTTTATATGCATGTGAAATATGTATTATTTATTTATTATTGTTTACTAATTAAGTATTTATTCTAATTATATTTATTGAATTTATTTATTTATAAACACTTCTTCACTCTCATGACAACTGAGTAACTCCATCTGCTGATGAAGGGAACTACCTGCGACTGAAAGTGCATGTAGACTTGACCATGCTAACAAGTCTGTTGGTCGTTCTATCACTTTCGTCCAGACTGAAATATCTCAACAACTATTGGATGGATTGCCATAAAATGTAGTAGACATTCATGTTCCCCAGAGGATGAATCCTGCTCATGTCAATGATCCTTTGACTTTTCCTTTGGTGCCACCAGCAGGTCAAAGTTGTCACTTATCCTGTGAAATCAGCAGTGCAGACATTCACACATTGTAAGCGTATTAGCATGCTGACATTAGCATTATTTTAACACGCTGTGAGGATGAATCATATATTGTTAAATAGAATTACAGCTATGTAATGCTACTTTGTTATCAATCATTTATTTTTCACAATATATTACTCACAATACTTACAATCGTTTATACACCAGGTACATATCATATAAGAAGTTGACAAACATGTCAATAAACCCTTAAAATGTGCTTACATGTGCTTACAACTGCATTTTAGTGTGTAATATTAAGTGTTTGTATTAGGGATGTCAGGGCATGTAAGTTAACATGATAATAACACCTTAACACAAATTTGTTTTAACGCCATCATTTCTGGAATCCTAACCATGGCATCATGTGAAACTAAAAAAACAACCATGTCATACTAGTTTGTCGCAAAAGAGGTTAAATAACACTCCAAAATTACGCAAAATTTTGGTGAGGAAAAACTGCTATGGACATTTTCAAAGGGGTCTCTTGACCTCTGACCTCAAGATATGTGAATGTAAATGGGTTCTATGGGTACCCACGAGTCTCCCCTTTACAGACATGCCCACTTTATGATAATCACATGCAGTTTGGGGCAAGTCATAGTCAAGTCAGCACACTGACACACTGACAGCTGTTGTTGCCTGTTGGGCTGCAGTTTGCCATGTTATGATTTGAGCATATTTTTTATGCTAAATGCAGTACCTGTGAGGGATTCTGGACAATATTTGTCATTGTTTTGTGTTGTTAATTGATTTCCAGTAATAAATATATACATACATTTGCATAAAGCAGCATATTTGTCCACTCCCATGTTGATTAAGATTATTAAATTCTTGATAAATCTCCCTTTAAGGTACATTTAGCAATTAGTCATGATTAGCTATGGACAATCATGTGAATAATCACGATTCAATATTTGAATTGATTGACAGCCCTAGTTATATACTACTTATAAATGCTAAATAGGGAAGATTTTAGTGAAGAGTTACCTCTATTCCACTGTCAAACCAGAGCAGCTCACTAGCCAGATGTGTTGTGACTGCATGTCCTTTGTACCTCCTCCCCCCACCTCGGCTACAGTGTCAATAATTCATCGGAGCTATGTTTAAGGCCGGTGGCATCTATGTGACCACTGCTGAGCAGATCAGATACAGCCCTGGGCAAGAGAATCCACTGTCAGTGCACCCGGAGCTGCAGCTGGAGAGAGCTGCTTCATCCCCTACACTGAAACCAACCGGAGACTACCAGGAGCTCTCCCCTTGAATCCCGTGACCTGCCTGTGATGGCAGGAAATTTATGAGGCAGCAGACAGATTGACAGCAATCGAATAATCCCAAGTATTTATGAGAGCATCGGAGCACCATCCGAAGTAGTGGTGTATAATGAAAGATGATGCTGATGTTGTGTGAAAACACTGAGTGGAAGAAATGTGACTGCTATCAAAGTAATCTGATTTTATGGAATCAAAATGCATATATGTGCTGTGCAAAGGGAGGAGGAGGAGGAGGTTTGGCTCCGTCAATTCAATATGTGTCCTTCCTGGTGCAGAATTGTATTCAATTCAGCAGAGGTTAAAACCCGATGATATGACTAGACGATTGTCCCGCAAAGATCTTATTGCTCCTGACAGTCAGGAAAGACGGCCTCTAACTGACATACAACAAAACAATGAAGGGGAATGAATGCCTACTACTTTGTCGACTGAGTAGAGATATTCATAATGTGTTGTATAGCCAGTTTGAATTGAAGGGAAAGACAAGGTATTAGCTTCTCCTTGAACTGTTAAATTACAATCTAAAGAGCCTGCACAAGAGAAAACATATTAATGGAATTCATTTCATTTCATGATGCGATGCACGTCATATACATTCCAGTCAGATAAGGAATTGTGAACACAAATGCATGCATTAGTGCAACAATATACATTTTGATGCTGGAACATCCCGATCCGACGTCTAGGAAAACACTGCATGCCCGGAATGTAAAATCAATCGCAACCTTCATTAGAGTCGAGCAAAGATCTCTATCGACACATACAAATGTACTGAAAGTGAAATGGATATATTCAACAACAACACATTCTGTGTGTGTGTGATTGAGTGTGTGTGTGTGTGTGTGTGTGTGTGTGTGTGAGTGAGTGAGGGGGTGTGTTAACCCAAGACAACATGCCAACAGTGGAGACTGCTCTTTCTAAGTAATGAGATTAGCTGACAGCACATGTGCAACAGGATAGTCTCTGTTGCAGTGCACTCTTCACCAACTCTGGTCAGATTTACCGTTGCAAGGTGCCAACGGCTTCCCAGTACTGTAATGTAGTATCCATTAGCTTTGAATACAATGGATTAATTTCACATGAGATAAGAACAAAACTCGATCTCATTGAATCTCAGAATTGATGATCGCTCACCACCTCATTTCAACCTTCTCTAAGTGCAAAATGCTTCATATAAAGTTAGCTTGTTTTCTATATATTCTTACTGAAGCCTTCCGGCATATAAATCTGTCATGGTGGTTTGCGGTGGCGGATGGGTTGTGAGGGCCGGGGGCGGGGGGAGGGAGGGATGCAGTTGGCACTAGTGTGTGTGTGTGTGTGTGTGTGTGTGTGTGTGTGTGTGTGTGTGGGCATGTGAACTTGGCAGAGACATGAGATGAGAAAATACACTCACCAATTCTATTGTCTTTTGGAGATTGTACATCACGGTTCAGCCTGGGTGGTGTGTTTTCTAAGCTCTGCAATGCATTTACCGCTACCCAAAGGGAGGATTAGCGAGGAACACGCAACAGGATTTGTCTTTTTCTCTGGAATGGCTCAGTTTTCATATCTCCTTCAACAGAGGCTCAAGTTATAGGGTTCAACGAATGTTCGCAATCGCGAGATTTTTTATATCAATGGATTCCTTTCATAAATGAGAACAGAAATGAAATGACAGATGTGATTAAATAATTCAGCTACAGTAGATGGCATTGATTTCTGATGTTAGCTGACAAAACAGTCACTCACTCAGTCCTGGACATTGTGAATTATTAATTTGGAACCGTGAGCTTGCATTTATACCGAGCATCAGTGATTTGTAGGTGGTAACATGGTGCTTTCAAACTAATAAAATTCAAAAGTTATTGAAGTGTTCATATAAAATAAATAAATAAATAATCAAAACTAAAAAAATTAAAAATTAAAACCAATAAAAACTGTGAAAAAAATAATCACAGTGACATATTGTGTACATTTAGTTTCATTATCTGTATTTGATTGTAAAAATATTTATCTCATAATGGCATTTATTTTCTAATATTGCTTTTTATTTCATATATTTTATTATTTTATAATAGATTAAATACAAGTTGTCACAAGCTACGCCCTCTCAGGTTTTGGCAAATTACATGCCCTCAGGATATTATCTCAAGATACTTTTCATAAAGAGCAGCTGAACAAGACTTCACGTACAGTACTACCTTCCAGCCTGCAAACTAATGGAAAGCTATGAACAGACGGTGTTAACTGCAGCAGCTAGCTAGCTGGTTATTTCTGGTTAGCCAGTTAGCCAGCTATAGAGGTAGCATTAGCATCCTTGTTAGGCTAAATAAAAGGGGAGGTTAGGTTAGTTACTGTGTATCGTGTTTATTTAGTTGGTTAATTAAAGGGACTGTTTGTAACTTCTTACACATATAAATCAATCCAGGTCGGTGTCCCATGCGCGCTCGCGTGTGGCTACGCTGTTCAGACAAGACTCCAACACAAACTACACGGAAGCACCAAAGTTATATCTAGTGAAGCACGTCTTGCAAAACAGTGTTGGCCACGGTCGGAGGACGCGGGGGAGACCGTAGCGTTGGTCTCCAGGGCCGGAGTCTCTGCTGTACTCTGCCAGCCTCCACTCAGCTCGCTCCACCTCACGTGCATGCGCGCACACTGCACACTGCAGAAGAGTTAGTTTAGCTCTGAGAATATCTAGTGAATGTACAGTGGACGTTTGTGCAGATATAAATGCTGTAGCTCCTCCAGACCAACAGAGGTTTTTCGTTTCTTGTGAAGTGACGGGGCTCCGCAGCGAGAAACGTTATCGTCTCCGACCGGGTGCCGGTGTCTTCCTGTTTCCTCCCCGGTCGCGGTTGGGAGGCTGAAGCAGGAAAAGCCAACACTAGGATCAGCATTGATTCATGGAGAGACCTTCGTCTGGTCAGCTAACATTACTGTCAAGCAGCTGAAATATAGAGTGATATTGTGGTTTTAGCTGACGTGTGTCACCTCACTGTTTTGAGCGATGCTCGTTCATGTCTATGTAGAGCGAGCAAGCGCGAGCCCGACGCTGACTTTCGTTGACTTAACGGCCACAGGTGTCGCTGTTAACAAGCATTTCTGATTCTTACAAACAGTCCCTTTAAGAATTTGACATTGTTGTTGCTCTAGCTTACCTTAGCTAACTGGCTAAATGATTGCTGGCGGGGGGGGGATGTGATTGCCTGACAACTTTACAGTCATGAAGAGTGACATAATGAAATTTAAAAAAAAAAAATGGCATGAAATTCTCACAAAATCACTGGGAAAAATGCCATCATGAAATAAAAGTTACATCCAAAACTGTTCAATGTATTCTCATACAACAGTTTGTATGATACCTTAACGAAAAGTATAAACTTCCGTCTTCACAGGAAACAACTTTGTTAGGTTTAGGAAAATATCGGCCCTGTTCAGACCTGGTATTAACATGCGTCCCTGACTGATCGGATCACAAGTGGACAGCTCTAAGTACAGGTGTGAACGCACTCAAGATGCATTGAGGACGCATTGAGATCAGATCTTTCGGACCACAATCAGAGGTGATATGGGCCACATATGACCACAGTCTTTTAGCAGTGTGTACGCGAATGCATCCTGGGCCACATTAAGGACCGCCAACTCAACTGATGTCCAGCTGGGATCCGCGGGATCACCGCGCCCCTCAGGTGAATAAACAGGCAGACACGGGCGCTTGTCAGCATGGAAACGGCCTCCGTGCTCTACTGGATCCTGTTGGTACAACTGTATTTTATTATTATCATACTGTCGGAGATGTGTCGGTGCTTTTGTTCCCCTGCTTTGCGTGGAGGTGACACCCGACCGCCCGCCTGTTCTCTGTCCTCCCCGCTCTCTGGAGCGCTGTACCCCGCTGTTGTCTGGCAAAAGCAGCGATGCCAGCGGAGCCGGTACAATAACCTTTTATTTTGATGTTAATACAATGTACCAGAATTCACGAATAAGTAGGATATTACTACTGACATTCATGTAATATTACGTCACAACAGCTGCTGTATTAGCCATGTGTTTACGACGTGATTATTTGCATATGGGGCGGGGAAGTGAGATTGGATCACAAGTGGCCACTGAAGACGCATGTGGAGACGCATTCTAATGCCAGGTGTGAACAGATGTACTTAAAGCTGTCCACTTGTGATCCGATCGCTGAGGATTCATGTTAAAACCAGGTCAGAACAGGGCCATCGACTTGGTTAGGTTAAGTACGGAAGTTACGTGACAAATCAACGTTGAATTCTGGTTTCACACAGGACACGAACAGCGGTCTCCCGCGTGAAAGTCTGGTGTTTTTTCACCCACCCATCCAACCCGACCTGCTTCTTTTTAAATATGGAAATGATTATTTATTTCACAAGGTCTTCTCTTATTTTGTCAATATTGAACACTTAAAGCCTCCATAAAAGGGTTCTTTATAAAGTGTACATGATAAAGCTACAGAAGCATAAAGAACCATTAAAGTCCTTGACATGTACACAAAAAAGTCAATTCAATCTCAATCCCAAAGAAAAGATGAATTGTGTTTGTATGCGAGAGAAATTTAAGATGCTGAAACACAAGTCAACAGAGCACTTGGGTCCATTGACTCCATCATGTTTCAGCCAGTGTTTGAAGTGCGTGCAACCCGCACCGAGGTACGTCTGGGGTCTCTGCGGCGGAACCTTTGAGGGAAGGATTAATAGGAGTGGGGGTCTGCTGATGCATGCTCTTGCTCCTTCGGGTCTCCATAATTCACATTGTCAGCTGAAGAGCCGGTGCCGAGCGCCAACCCGGAGCTGTCTCTCATCATCACACACAGTCAAGAGCCTGTCAGAACAGATGAAGCCACCGGCTCAGCACTGTCGAGGAACATTGAGCCGTAATTCACATTCTCCTGCCCCGACAGGCCTCACTAAATCCAGGTCCTGCCATGAAATGCTGGAGTCTGATCAAGGAAGCCCTGTGTCGAAACCACACGAGAGCCACGGTGCTATGAACTAGATTAGTAATGATCGACTCGCCCTGCCTCCCCATCGCATGGCATTGGCACCAACACTTTGTATGTTGCCTTCCGCAGCAGTTCAGCATGTGTCCGTGCATGAATTCTCACAAAGAAAATGAAGACGTATCTTTTCAACTCATGGCCGATTCAGAATGCAGCAGATGTGTGTGACACATAATAACGTTTTTCTTGTGCAAATTGTATTTCCTCGATATCAGAATTTAACTCTGGGGGGTTGTTGGGGATTAAATTAGTGTAATGATACGCAACATCACGCTGCAGTGTCCTTTTGCCACATCCGAGAGAGGCGTGTGAGATCATCCGACCCAGTGTAGCCGGATCTCACAACAATTATCAGCAGCAGCAGCTTGATATTTGTGCTGATATACACATCTCGGCAGATGCATACAAAAGCTGCAAAGCCCCCATGTTCCTCTTACAGCGGAATAAATCCGGTGAGTATATTTAACTGAGAATTTCAACACCATCAGCATACAGAGTCCACATCTGTGTTTGAGTGGCTTAATTAAGCTGTAATTATGAAATGGGGGCGCTACACCCAGCTCAGGGATTTCTGGTGCCCAGTGTCAGACCTCATTTACACCACTATACGCTGCATGATTGGCACCTCAGTCTTCAGGAAACCTCAGGGCAACATGAACACCATGGAACAGACTGGAGAAATTATGTTTCGCGGGACCACAAGCTACAAGCAAGACTGAAGAGCACACACTGAGAAATTTCAGGAAAGAGATCCGGTTGCTAAGAAAAACAAGAATAATGCTGTTAATTTTCCCTGGTTAGATATTCATCACTGGACACAGATGATTGTTAAAGAACATATGAATGAAATTACACACACTGATTTAACATAACAGTCAGGCAGTTTAGGAATGTTAATCACCACACCATCCATTGCTTTAGCATGCCCGCTGATAGAAATGTATAATTCAAATAATTCAAATACATATTTAATTTGCTCCAGGCTTGTGTGCAAGAGAACAAATTTACAGAGCAGAAAAAAGAACTGACATATTAACATATGTCATCTGCCAGGCCCTGGTTTTATGCTAGCTGCTCAATTAAATGCCTGTTTAAATGCCCTGTGCACGTCTCTTAAAGCTGTCACACTGCTACCAGGCTGTGTAAATGGCCTGCTATGATGCATGCAGCTCACAAGGTTATACTGTATGACTGCATGCATGTACACTGGCTGTGTTGACTAGTAATTCATATTTCAGCCTGTTTACCAAGTTGATCCAGCAATAGTATAATATGTACATGTGTAGATAGCTCTTTAGGAAATAGAGTATGAATTCTGTATTCTAGGCATTAGGGGGTGTCATTAAAACCTACTTCTGCATTAAGGGTTTATGGATTAGCATTAGAGGCTACATGGAGCTGCTGTAATCCATGCCATAGCTGATGTGCACCTTCTAAAAAATGTAACTGTACATCGGGGATTACGGATATTCCATGTGTAGATCGCTAAGCTTTGACCTCTTCAGTTTTTGATGCCAGTGAAGATGCTGCCAGTTAGGACAAAATAAAGCAAGTTGAAGAAATGAATTTGTCTCCTTGTCAATACCACACATCTAGCTAAGTCATTTTCACTGCAAACGATCCCAATTAATGAAATAATGTACACTTGATTAGTTTGACTGTCAATTATGGCATGGCAATAGTTGCTATTCAGTAGCTAGCACAAAATGAAGGAATATTAAAGCTGCACTAACAATGGGTCAGATATGTAGTGACGAAAAAATCGGAAAATTATCACCCAACTTCACAGCTTCTCTCAGCTCTACACGGAGCGTTTTAGCATCTGTCCAGCAGCAAACATCAGACAGATGCAGTTAGTGACAAGCTGGTGAACATAGTGGAGCATTTAGCAGCTAAAGAGGCAGATATTTTTTCTCAGGAGTTGGTGGAGAGACCAAAGAAAAAGCTGAACAGAGACTAAATATTGGATTTATATTCACCATCATTGCTAGCTTCATGCCCAGCGCCCACATTGTGTAAGTTCTTGCGCCCATGGGCGTGTTGGTCTTAAAATGAGGTGTGGGCAGGTAATTAAAGGGCGCATTATTCAGATAGTACAGTAAGATGCGCCTATACACACCTGTTCACAATGGAAATTTTCAAACACTTCATTTCCTGCAATTATTATGCACCAATTTATGGTGGAAATATTTCTATTTATGTTGAGGAAAACACAAAATCCTCTGTCACACACGGAGAGGCTCCCCCCCCCACACACATTTTTTCTAACAAAATGTGTCATGATGAATCCACGAGTGCTGTTTTTACACATCATGTGGACGGTGCGTACTCTGTCTGCGCTCAGCGTCTCCTCTCCTCATCCCTCTGTGTGTGTGAGTGTAGACGTAGGCTCCCTCAAAGTTTGTGGGCCTTTTCCCCCTAAATGGAGGCATTTTAAGGTTGATAACTGCACATTACACACCGCCTCTCCGGTCCTAAAACACACCTATGATTAAATAAGAGACTAAATACAACCCGGTTGCCCCTTTGCGCCCAGATTATGAACCATTTAATTTGCAAAAGTGGAGTTGGACACGCCCTAAATGCACTTGCGCCATGCACTTTAGACCATGCGCTATAGATTGTTTAAATAGGGCCCTATATAAAATTAAAGTATGATACAGCCTGTGACATCCTTGCTGTGTCTAGTGGTGGTGATGTCAATGGATGAAATCCAATGTTGAAAAACAAATCCATTCCTACGCTGGGTGGGACTGTTGCACGCCATGGCACGCATAATGCACTGTTAATGCCCTTATCACTTAAAAAAAATCAGCTAAACGTGAGGTTGTTTGGTTGGTTTGGAGGATGGTTCAACACCAGTAATCCCATTAGAACACGTTAGGAAAGTGTGATAGTGTTTGTAACTATTACTGCATGTGTTACTAACTTGTGCTCAAATTTGTTCTATTTATTATTTGTAAAAAGCACCCTTTAAATTCTCACATATTCCACTGTGGTTGGCATAATCCTAAGTAATAGTTATTGGTGAGTTGGGAAAAAGAAAGAAAACGTAAAACAACAATTATGGTAAAAATATTATTTTGTAGTGTAAAAAAGTGTCAATAAGCTAAAAATGTGTGATTATTATGTTCAATTAAAGTTGAACATAGAAGCTGTTTTACATTTGAGAAACCGTGAAACTACTCCTGTAGCCTACTAATGAACTTTTATAAGAAAACAGAGTGGTTGCAAACTTAAAACTCCCCTCTTATCACTAAGAAGTATGCTGAAAAAAAAACTATAAAGTGTCTGGTGTGGATCAAGTCTATCTATAATTCAGTTACAGCACCTTATTGCTCGGATCCAGGGGGGAGATTTATCATTAAGGTTTATTATTTGAAACTTCTTCATGGTATAGGAAAAATTATAAAGCATGAAGACGATCATCTATCACTGTCTCGATCACCAAGGTGCATGTACTGGTATAATTCGCTGCCATGCACTGCTCTGCAATAAAACTGGCAATGGAGATATTAATAAAAAAAGATTCACAAAAATACAATTAGACAGGTTCAGAAAAAAACGACCACGGGGTACATATCTTATAAATATCAGCTGCTTTTTTTTTCTACCTTTGCTCTTTTCAAAAAGGCACATCTAGTGTTACACTCTGACATTACGATCAGATGGTGAATAGGTCTCGAATGGACATAACATCCAGTCAAACTGGGCGGCTCTCAGTGACATATAATCTGCAAGAATCCAAACGTACACCTGTTTGTTTCATATTAGCTACTGTGTTGGATTAAACTATTGGAACAATTGTAAATGACAGCTGCTTCTGTTCATCTGCTGTAGAGTGTCACAAACCCAGACTCAGAGGATTAACACTCACAGTAACTACGGCTGGAGAAACTGAATAATTAATTCAACAAAAACATTTTTCTCAAGTAGATCCTGATGAAAAATACACTTCCGGAGTGATCAGACTCAACGCTATTTGTTCAACCAGAAAACATATATTGATGTGAGCTTGACAGAGTTGAAGGTTAATTCTGGTTTAGAACAACCTGTGTCTTATTTTTGTTGTTAATTTCTACTGGTAATAATAACAATGTTCTTACCAGAACATACAGTCAAGTCCAGACAATTTTATTTATATATCCAAAATCACAAATTTGCCTCAAAAGGCTTTACAATCTGTACAACATATGACACTCTCTGTCCTGAGACTCTTAACCCTCTGAGACCCACATAGACCTCTTTTTTTAGGGTGGTACAGGGGGGTGGAGATAGCAGGTCAGCAGTAGATGCCACATAGAAGTGGTGCACATCATCTGAAAGCTCAGAACCTGAAAACATTATATTTGAGATGCACCTCAGCACTGTGTGTCAAGTTCTTCTAGTCATAAATCAGAAATAAACATGAATGAATTGAAATAAATTGTGAAAGTTTATAAGGGCTTGGAACATTATGATGAAAGCAATTTTTGGGTTGTTACCATTTGTTACACAGATTTGATGCTAAATTTAACCATTTTGTTTTACCTTTCGAGAATTGAAAAAAATGATCAATAATCCCTCCAGAATACCACATTAAGACACCGAGACCTTGAGGAACACTATAGAAAAAGCCATGCTGTGATTTGGTATCAAAAACTTTTGACATTTGGAGATTTCTGCAAGAACTGCAGAACTTTTCAGTGATTGAATAGCGAGCACTTCAGTTGTGTAAACTGCTCAGAAACCCCCTTATTGTGAGTCTACCTAGGAAAACCATCCATCCTCTGAATGCTCTAGGTCTGTAGTTTGTGGCTGTAAAGTTTCATGAGGCTGTGATTATCCTAGAGGTCACCACAGGTCATTTTATACAGTGAGGTCTTCAAAAAATAGGTCTCACTAAAATGAAATGGCAACTATGAGGACTAACATCATCACACATGAATACTGTTGGACTCATTGGATCCACAAGAGTCTCAGCTTTACAGTGATACTCAATGTATGCAATTTCAAGACTGTTTAGGGACCTCAGTATGCAGACATTTTTTAACACATCATTTTTAGAATAGGCAAAAATAAAAAAAAATAAAAAACGAAAACTGCATGTTCTTTTGCCCCAAACTGCATGTGATTATCAAAGAGTTGGCATGTCTGTAAAGGGCAAACACGTGGGTACCCATAGAATCCATTTTCATTCACATATCTTGAGGTCAGAGGTCAATGGGACTCCTGTGAATATGGCCATGGCAGTTTTTCCTTGCCAAAATGTGGAGCGTTATTTATCCTCCTTCCTGACAAGCTAACATGACATGGTTGGTACCAATAGATTCCTTAGGTTTTCACCTGCGGGTCCTCAAGAGGACAAACATGCAATAGCTGCCCCTTATATCAGGTCAATTGCAAACATATGAAGAATCTGGATCAGAGAAGTCGTTGAGCTGTGCAACGTTCTCTCTGCCACGAAGACCTGGAAAGA
>CAKAKR010067944.1:15502-30776 GCA_916700685.1 Adelosebastes latens | reverse complement strand
GCATTTGTAGCTCTGGAGCTCTGGACGTTAGCTTCACTAAAACCAGCTCAGGAGAGGAAACCCGGAAGGCCACACTAACACACACACACAGGCCCAGATTGTATCAGAGTTATCATCAATATAGCTCTGCATTGTTTGCGAACTGTCGTCTCTCCACCTCCACCCACTCCTGTTAGCATGAAGCTAACCACAGCAAGGCGACGCCGAGGAGGGATACTCGGCCGGGCTGCTGCTGGTGCTGGTGGTGCTAGTTGTGGTGATGCTTGTTAGCTGGTTAGCTTGCAGCAAACGCCGGCAACATGCCACAGCGAGTTAACACCACCCACCAACCCTTAAAAACATGATCCCCACACCTCCACCATACCTCCAACACAAAGAGCTGATCAGAACAGCATCAGGGTGGAGATATTTAACCACATTACACCATAATACACCTCCACATCTCCACAAATGCTCCATGAAGTAAACATCCAACTAATGAAACCATAAAGCCCAACGTTTACTAGCTATCTCTATTAAGAGTGCAATATATACATGTGTGGATTATAACACTTGTTAGTTTGTGTTAGCTAGCAGCAGCAAACTAACTTCAGGAGGCTAACTGAGCTTCAGCTAACAGTCAACAACACAGTCAAATAATAACACAACAACCGGTACCTTTATCTCACATTAATGATATTAATATGAGTTAAATATTTAACCACACTAGCGGGTAGTTAGCTGCATACATGCCCCGGTAAGTTACCTGCTAAACTACAGCAGAACCACAGCTACAGTTAGCATAGGACTACAGGAGTGCTAACAGCTAACAGTGTTAGCTTAGGACCACAGCAGGCTAACAGTGTTAGCTTAGGACCACAGCAGTGCTAACAGTGTTAGCTTAGGACCACAGCAGTGCTAACAGTGTTAGCTTAGGACCACAGCAGTGCTAACAGTGTTAGCATAGCACCACAGCAGTGCTGCTAACACTGCTGCTAACACTGCTAGCAGCAGTGGGAGCAGCAGTGCTAGAAGCAGTGCTAACAGTGCTAGCAGCAGTGGGAGCAGCAGTGCTAGAAGCAGTGCTAACAGCAGTGGGAGCAGCAGTGCTAACAGCAGTGCTAGCACAGGACCACAGCAGTGCTAGCAGCAGTGCTAGCATAGGCTCACAGCAGTGCTGACAGCAGTGTTAGCAGCAGTGTTAGCATAGGACCACAGCAGTGCTAACAGTGTTAGCATAGGACCACAGCAGGCTAGCAGCTACAGTTAGCATAGGACCACAGCAGGCTAGCAGCTACAGTTAGCATAGGACCACAGCAGTTAGCATAGGACCACAGCAGTTAGCATAGGACCACAGCAGGCTAACAGAGTTAGCATAGGACCACAGCAGTTAGCATAGGACCACAGCAGTTAGCATAGGACCACAACAGGCTAACAGCTAACTGTTAGCATCGGTAGTTTGATGGGTTAGCCGTTAGCTAGTTAGCCACCAGGCTAAATCTACAGCCACAGCAGGCTAGCAGCTACAGTTAGCATAGGACCATAGCAGGCTAGCAGTGTTAGCCACAGCAGGCTAACAGCTAACAGTGTTAGCATCAGCATGCTAACAGTGTTAGCCACAGTAGGCTAGCAGCTAACAGAGTTAGCATCAGCATGCTAACAGCAGTGCTAACACTGTTAGCATGGGTAGTTTGATGTGTTAGCCGTTAGCCTGTTAGCTCAGCAGGCTAAATCTATCATTTGTAAGCGAATTAAAAGTTGTTTATTGCTCTGTTACCCGGGTGGAGCCGGTCTGTAGTAGTCTCCAGAGCCGGTAGAGTGATCAGCGGCTCGGTTCTGCTGGTATTGATCCGGATCGATGATAGATGTTAGATGTTAGTTGTCTCGTTGTTCGGTATTAATGTGTCTCTGTAGTCTCAGTCTTCATCACAATCAGAACAAACACTGAATATACTCACCACGGAGCTGCACTAGAACACATCCACCCGTTAATACTCCTTCTGTCTGATCCACAGCGACTCCTCTAAACACTAAACACCAACATTTATCTCAGGAAACACATTTATTATTTTATTTTTTTTAGAAACTAACATTAAAATTCAAGATGGCGGAGAGAGAGAAGAGCCGCAGCACCGCCATGAGCTCCACATGAGCGGATCCATCCGAGAGAAAGTAGATCCGACAGACGGGATAACGCTGCCGGTCGTCCTCCGGTGGGACCGGAATGAGGAACAAGTTCTCCGGTTTACCGGCGGAAACTTTACACGTTAAACTAGTGACGACTTTTAGTTGCTTTCTTTTTAAAAAAGATGTCTAAAATCTTAGTTTGTGCCAGGACTTGTCGGATGTACACAAAAAGTAGTGCTGCATAAACAAACCTCTTTACGCTTCCTACAGAACCAGAGAACCCAGCGGTTAGTGGGCAGAACACAGAGAGGTTCCACAGCAGAACCAGGCAACTTAGAACCACATCTAGACCTCTCAGAGTTCCTCCTTGTTACTGCTGTGTTGTTCTGTTGTTGAGACGGTTCCTCCTCTTCATCTGTTAATGTGAGTAATGAAGAGGATGTTCCTCAGTTCTCTGCAGAACCAGAACGAGGTTCCAGCCGGATGGAACGTTGTTTGTTAATTGTTCCACATCACTGATTTATTATCTGGCATTCACTTAATGAGTTTGTTTGTTATTAAAGTGAATAACCACAATATTCATTTTAAAAATAAATAAATTATGATTCATTCTTGTGCCATATTATTATTATTATTTCAGTTAGTAGTCACCATAATAATAATAATAGTTATAATAATAATTATTATTATTAATATTATCATCGTTTTATATTATTTTCGTTATTATAACTTAGCAATACTACAGTGTAAAAAAATACAAAAACTCATGCATTCAAACTTTAAAAGTACAAAAGTATTAGCATCAAAATATACTTAAAGTTCCAAAAGTAAAAGTACTCATTATGCAGATCAACAATAATAATAATAATAATAATATTTTATTATATCTTAGCAATACTACAGTGCGAAAAAATACTAAAAATCATAGATTCAAAATTTAACTTCATGTAAAAGTACAAAGGTATTAGCATCAAAATATACTTAAAGTATCAAAAGTAAAAGTACTCACTTTGCAGAACAATAATAATAATATTACTTATTATTTTATTATTATTATTATTATTACTTAGCAATACAACAGTGTAAAAAAATACAAAAAAATAATGCATTCAAACTTTTACTGAAGTAAAAGTACAAAATTATTAGCATCAAAACTTACTTAAAGTACCAAAAGTAAAAGTACTCAACAATAATAACCATAATAATAATCACATTAATAATAACAACAACAATAATATATTATTATTATTACCTTGTTATACTACAGTGAAAAAAATCCTAAAAAATCCTGCATTCAAAATTGAACTTAAGTAAAAGTACAAAAACATCAAAATATACATTATATTAGCTGATTTTAATTACTTTATATACTGCTGAGTAGCTTAGCCTATAATAATACATCATAATTTCTAAGTTGATTTATATTTAAAATAAAAAAATAAATATAAACATATATATATACTGTTTCTGCAATGTAACTAAAGGTTTGAAATAAATGTAATGGAGTGAAAATACAACATATGCATTCAAAATGTAGTGGAATAGAAGTATAAATTAACATAAAATGGAAATACTAAAGTAAAGTACAAGTACAGTACTTGAGTAAATGTACTCAGGTACTTTCCACCACTGATCCTATCATTGTGTGACATTTGTGATATCATCATGCAATAAATATTAAAATAAACTAACATTATACTTGCATTATAGATCTTTGACTATTTAAATTGAACATGCAGTTTGCAGAGCTGACAGATAATAAAGAAGATAATAACTTAGCTCATCTTGTTCTGTTTCTGATGTTTCCATAGAGAACAATAACATCATATATATATAATAGTACTACGCCCACCTGACACCTGCTGCACAATAATCTACATATACATATGGTACGTGACTGATTTCATAAAGATTTATATTTCATTATTTGACCATTTCCATTAAAGTTACAATAAAATGATCAGCAGAACTGCTAGTAAATCTGTGACTTTCTCATCAGGATGAATAGTGAGGTTAAAGGTTAAAGGTTAAAGTTTCAGAGAATCAAGTAATTCTACAATCAGTACATCACAAAAAATACAGTACATACAACAAAAAGTTCCCACATCGCTTCAGATCGAAGCAAAGTTATGAAGTTATGACAAAATATAAATAAAAACAAAATCATTTTTTAAAGAACAAACATAAAACTACAGATATTAAACCTTGTTGGTCCAAACAATATGAGTAAATAAATTATTTATGGAACGTATAGAATTAATTTTTAATTATAATTTAAGACATTTAAGCTTTTTTTGTCAGATGTGTCCGCTGGTGTCTAAAAAACACCAAATTGTTTGGGTTTGTTAAATAAAAGACCTGAAAACATTAAATAATTTGATCCATAAAATCTGTGACAAATTTGGAGCAGCCTTTACATTTTTCTTTCTTTCTTTTACTGTGTTTAATATTGACATTGAATGATGCTTTGTACATCTATTAAAGCCTAATTGTGTTGCAATGTTTTGTGTTATGTTCCTCTGATAGAACCAATAAATATAAAACTAAGAAAAATACTTCCTGCAGTGTGTTTCTGTATGACTGTAAGTTCAGCATTTCATAGGTCACACATAAAAATAAAGCACCACTTTAGTTCTTTATTGAACTTTTTTTATTATTCTTTACTGGCAAATCAACTGTTAATAATAATTTGGAGTCTCATAACATTAAATACATGAAACAGAATTGCATTGATTTCAGACGTCAACAACAAACTCCTGCAAACACAACAATAAATGGACAAAATGTTGAGATTGTTGAATTTTACAAGTATTAGGGCATCATAATTGACAATAAGTTGACCTTTGAGAGGAACACAGATATGCTGTGTGAGAAAAGTCAGCAGCATCTCTTTTGTTTGAGGAAGCTAGCCAAGTTTCAGGTTGAGAAATCCCCGATGACACTGTTTCATAAATCTTTTATTGAGTTACACTTTTGCTTTTATTTGCTGGTATGCATCCCTTAACCTCAAACAGAAAAACTCAATAACAAGGGTGATAAAAATCAGCAGCAAAATCATCGGCACTCAGCAGAAATGTCTGATCTGAACTGTCCAACAAACAGCTGATAAAGAAAGCAGAATCCATCATTTCAGACAGTACCCATCCGCTGCATTCAGAGTTTAAGTTTCTGCCCTCTGGTTCCCGCCTCGGGCAACCATCAGTCAAAACTAACCGATATAAATTCTCTTTCATACCCTCGGCCATTTCACTGATCAACTCTGTAAAGTATAGGTAGTATCAGCCTGTTCTTCTGTTCTTGTCATTATCTTATACGGTAATATTGTAACTCTTTTATTAGCATTTTTGTACTTCAAGGTTTCAACTTTTTTTCAGTGTTTTAGTACGTGGGAATGTACAGTATGTGAATATTGTCTTATTGTGATGAGATGTTGTTGTTGTTGTTGTTGTTGTTGTTGTTGTTTGCTACTGCGGCAAAACCAATTGCCCCTCGGGGACAAATAAAGGTCTTGAACTTGAACTAGAAAGAACCCAATTATATTAACTGTGCTGTACATAACTACTCATGTCCAATGTATATCTATTCAGTATTTATTTCTTTGCACCATTTGTATAGCTTACAACTTACAGAACACTTGACTTGTATATAGACTTATTTTATTCATCAGTGCTTTATTTATATCATTTTTATACATACATATTTTTTTCTCTACTTGTGTTCATAACAGTCCTGTCTACTCTTTACATTTATTTGTCTAGCTTTGTTTACCTTGTCCCCAGCTGTTACTTATATTTCTGTGCAAGTACATTGAGTCAGATTCCTTGTATGTGCACACATACTTGGCAAATAAATCTGATTCTCATTATAATAAGAAAAACACACCTAAAATAAATGTTGAATAGACACAATAGATCAGACTAAAATGTAAAGTGTAAACTTTGTTTTAAACATTATACATTACATACATTATATAGCCCTTTTCATTTAAAAATATATATTTTATTTATTTGAAAAAAATATATTTTCATACTTTTTGTGTACATTTTTCTATTTTCTATTTATGATTCTTGACGTTTGCAGTACTTTATTTTTTTATTTTTTTCCTTTTCTCTTTTTATGTTTATTGCTGCACCAAAACACCAAGGTAAATTCTTCGTATGTGAAACCTACTCGTCATTTAACCTGATTTTAGAGGGTGTGGTTGATGTTCAGATTGTAAAACCCTTTGAGGCAACTTTGGGATTTGTAACTTTAATTATATATCAAAATAGGGCTTTGTGATTCTCTCTCTAGTAGATTATATTATAATACTGTTGAACCAAACAGTTCTGCAGCATTATTATAAATATTTCAGTTAGTAGCTATTGTGATTGTGTGTGTTTGTGTCAGTGGTGGAAGAAGTATTCAGATCCTTTACTTCAGTAAAAGTACTAAATAAAAATACTCCACTACAAGTAAAAGGCCTGTGTTCAAAACCTCACTTAAGTAAAATTATGTAAGTATTATCATCAAAATGTACTTGAGGTAAAAGTAGTGATTGTGCAGTAAAATGTTCCCTGTCAGTGTTTTCCTATTAAGATATTTCCTCAGGAGTAGGAGGAGACCAAAACAGAGCCAAAAGAGAGAGAATATTGGACTTACATCCATCAGACACAAACACAGAGACAACTAATGAATAATAAAGTTGGTTCATATCTTCTAGTAAATAGGCGACTGTTTGCTAATATAATAGGTATATTAACTTTATAAGATTTTGGGCTCAGAGTGGGTTTAAGAAAATAAAAGCTGATTTTGTGTCAGGTCTAAAGGTGCCAAGTTGTTGAGCATATTTACATTGATGTTAAATGTCAATGTTGATTATTGTGCACTGCCTTTTTTTATAAATAAATAAATCAAACAAACAACGAATTCTCCTGTATTTGATCTATTTTAGCAATTTTTCGGAATGCAACATTGAGTTGTGCATTTTGTCTGTTTGTGTTTAAGTTACAGACTTTATTTAAACTTTAAATGGGTCACAAAACTTTGAACTATTAAACTTGAATTCCACTTTTTGAATGATCACAGTTTAAAGGTCCCATATCGTGCTCATTTTCAGGTTTATACTTGTATTTTGTGTTTCTACTAGAACATGTTTACATGCTGTAATGTTAAAAAAAACTTTATTTTCCTCATACTGTCTGTCTGAATATACCTGTATTTACCCCTCTGTCTGAAACGCTCCGTTTTAGCTCTTTTCAACGGAATTGCGTTGCTAGTCAACAGCTTGGGTCCATGTTTACTTCCTGTCAGCTGATGTCATTCACATACACTGCAACAGGAAATAAACTGGGACACATTTAGGATGTTTAAAACCGTGTAATGGTCTAAATATTGTATATTTGTGACATCACAAATGGACAGAAATCCTGACGGCTCGTTTCAAACGCACAATTTCTGAATACAGGCTGTGTGTATTTCTCCGTATATTGAGCGTTTTGATAGTTTAACAGTATTTATAAAACACTTAAACCTGCTTTATAATATAAATACATGAAAATCTCACTTTTTACAATATGGGACCTTTAAGTTTTAAGCCATTGTCTTACATTGAGAGGTAAATATGTAACACTGATCAACAACTTTATCATACTTGTTACCAATACCATGGTGGTAAATGTATTTGAGTAGCAGAAAACATTAAGTTGGTTAAAGGTACACAAGTTGTTTATCATTTTTTTTTTTTTTTACGACATATTTTATTAGCGTAAATGTAGGCCTATATAGTATGACAAAAAAGAGCTGCTACTAGCATAACACACCTGAATCTCTTCGTCACCTGATGAGTGAATAGAAATTATTGGGGGGGGGGTTAGGGTTGTCAGGTGAACACAATGACAGCGATTGTTCCAACAACAACACTGATAACTAAGCGGAGGAAACTTTAGTGTCCTGGAGCGCTGCCCAGAAATCAGCTCCAGAAAGCTTGAACTCGGTGGGCGTAGAGATCCGCCTTTCTTTGCATGGCGTCCTCTACAGAGAGCTTTACAACGCGTGGGTGGGCGGCAGCATCACCTCCTGCATGTGTGAGGAAGCCAGTTACCATGACGACCACCTAAACACCCCTGACCTTTCTCTGTTAGTGATGAAGGTGTGAGCGGAGCTGGAAGTCTGCCCAGTCAGTCAGGCTTTTTAATATTCATCTGTACACTGCAAATAATAACTAGTGACGAGGCCGGTGAGGAATATCATCACTTCAGGTAACGTCGGCTCACAAATATATAGTTTATATATTTTAAATAACGCTCAGGGATTTCCTCAAACAGCTGCTAGAACGCAAAGGCTTCTTTACTTTTAGTTTGAAGACTAAACATAACATAGAAAAGATTGTTTGTTTTATTCCACACTTTCTTTTTGTCAAAACCTGGTGCCTACATTACCCATAATGCAACTCAACAGTTCAGTCAGAGATTCAGGTGTGTTATGCTAGCGGAAGCTAATGTAGCCTCCAGCAGTGTTGCCAGATTGGGCAACTTTTGAATAAGTTGGGCTGGGAAATTAAATTTTGGCTTAAAATATTTTGAAAATAATATGACCAAACAAGTTGTCATTTTATGGTCAAAAACACAAATACAAAATTAATTTAATTTGAGAAATATTTGATTTCGTTTTAACGCCACTAATTTCTTTAACGCAACTTGTGATTTTTAGGTTTTTTAAGTTTTAAAGCTGGAGTGAAGATACAAGACTGACAAAAGCTTAAAACTTGAACTGTATGTCATGTATGTTTTTTGTTCTTTTTCCCTGATGATGTGCCTTGAGGCTAAATAGTTTGTGGATGATGTGAATGAATGTGCAATTTATATATGTTTGGAACATTTGAATGTTATTAGCGTAACACAATAAGATGTTGTATATAGTATGTATGTGATAAATGTAATGTGCTGGATTTTGGTCCCCAGGAAGACTAGCTGGTGCCATTCGTATCAGCTAATGGGGATCCTTTTTAAATAAAAAAAATAAAAAATAAATAACTGTGATAATGAAAAAACTGTAAAAAAAATTCAAAAAGATGAATACAAGTTTAATAGTTTCAAAGTCTTTGTGATTAAATTAAGTCTGCAACGGAAACCCAAAGAGACAAAATACACAACTCTATGTTGCACTCCAACAAAAAGCAAATGCTCAAAAGAGTTTAATAACGATGAAAATAAATTAATACTATTAATATCAGCAAAAAAAGAAAATATTAATTAATAGCAAATCTAAGCACCCACCAACATAAAAATAATGGAGAGAACTACTATCATATTGCAACCCAGAAAAAATAATGTACAATGTTAAAGGGCAACCAATGAAATATGACAGAATATGGGGCAAACTTGTTAATGATATACAAAAAAAATAGAGGTTGGTATCTAGAAAAATATAATTTGTATGTGAACGAGTTGATGTTTTAATGATGCATTAATAAAAAAAGAAAATTCAATAAAATATTTGTTTATAAAAATGGTAATTTGTCATTCAAACACTAAAATGTATGAGTTGCATACAGTCAATTATTTTTAGTTAAATTTGTTTCATAAATTTAATAAGTCTGATTTATTACTGAACTCTCAGCAAACTGAGGATTTATCTGCTTTAAATTAATACTTTTAATATGTTAAAGGTTGTTCCTCAGATCTAATTAAAGATTAATTAGTGAGCAGCTGCAGTGAAAATGTGCCGTCTGTTAGAGTCAAGTCGCTGTTGAAGGAGGGAGATCAGCAGGAACAACTAGTGGGTGGGAGGGGGTCCTTCAGGTCACCCATGAATCGATGCAGTTCTGCTTTTTATACAAAATATTTATTGAAAATCTCAGCCAGTCATATACAACTCTACAAAAGTATAAACGGTTCAAAAACTCAGCAGATCAGGAACAAAACGGACCTAAAGAGACACTACTGACGTCCTGTAGTCCAACAGGTCAGTACAGACGTCACTGTCTTCATGGTGAACACAGTATTTATCACATTTAGCTGGTACACGTTGGTATCTGCTTCTAGTATTTAGTCAGATAGTATGTGTAAGTACACAGAAAAAAACACCTTGTTACAGAACAATACAATAAACCAAACTGTGATGCTAAAATCAATACTAGAGCTGGATTTAGTCCCAAAAGCTTGAATCAAACTTCAGGTTTAGTTTTCTTTGATCAAGAAGTTCCTGATTTAACTCTAAATATAATTAGACGGTATAACCCCGTTTACCAGCATTAACATGCATCCTGGGTGATCGGATCACAAGTAGACGGCTCCAAATACGAGTGTAAATAACCACCAAGACGCATCGTGATCCGAGGTGGTCCGGTGGGACGCATTTGACCCCGTGTCCTTTGTAGTGTAAACGCTGATGCGTCCCCAACCAGGACGTAACGGGAGAATACGCCATCAACGCCGCGGCTTCCCTTTTGTTCCTCCTTTTTTTCCAGTTGGTGCTCAATTTGCGCAATCCCGAATTCAAACGGCGGCGAAGTGCGCCTCGCTGCAATAATTACATTTTTCTGCAGCTGGGACGTTAATTCATGTGTTTCAGGCGTGAAGAAATTCAACATGTCACAGGAGACACAGTATCTGTTTACTGATTGGCTGTGAGTATTCTCTGGCTGCACTTTGTCGCTTAAAGTTAAACTTTTCCCAATTTTTGTTTGGCCGCACTTCGCCGCAGAATCAAACAGCAGCGGCTCGCTGTGCGCGGGAGCCTCCGCCGCAGCTTTTCATAGACATTGCACGGCAGCTCGCCACACGCTGCACTTTGCCGCTGTTCTGGTGTGAATTCGGCGTAAGCTGGCTTTCTCCACGACGTCTGAAAATTTTGATTTGTTTTGATTTCTTCTTCTTCTTCTATTAATTTCCGGCAGACGAGGCACAGGAAGTGCCTTGCTGCATCCCGCTTTTTGTTTTTTGCTAACGGAAATGATGTACGTGTTTATGTGTACGTAGAGGGGAAATGAGATCCAGTGTGATCGGATCACCCATGTTAATACCAGGTGTGAACAGGGCCCATTTAATTTTGTTCAACATTTGAGAACTGTGGCTTCTTCAGTTAAATAAAAAGTTTTTTGTGTTTATATTTATTCATTTGAAGGTTTCACTGTAACGGTGCGACTATGAAAACAAACCTATTGATAACTGGACACACGTCAAACTACCGTCTATGTTCTCTCTCCCTCCGCTGGTAAACTGATTGATTTATTAAAGTGGATTTAGTTGAATCAGAATATTCAGTGTCTTTGTATTTAACTTCTCTCGACGCACACTAACTACTGTAAGTTCGTATCAAAAGGTGACGCAGGTATATACAAAAGAAAGATTAAAAATACAAAATGGACCAAAGATCAGGAAGTGCGTGACGTAGTTTGTCTTGTGGCGTCATTGAACTGAAGACAGCAGCTGCACACGTTATGAACGTAACCCCTCCAACCTCTCTGAGCTCATCCTGCTGCGCTGTGAACCCGGATGTGTTGATTCACAGTGGCTCTGTGATGACGGAGCGTCACTTGAACGCTGGCAGTCCAGGTCAGCGATGGTGAGTGCATTTTAATCGTTTGTGTCGTCGGCGCTTCGTCAGTTCTCCACCTCCTCCTCCTCGGCGTCGTTCTCAGCTTCAGGCTCCTCCTCCATGCGCTCCTCCTCCTCCTCTTCCTCCTCTCGGCTCTTATCGTTCTCAGAGTCGGTCTTCTTCTCTTTGTCTTTACGTTTCTGCTCAGACACCTCCTTCTTTCCTTTCTGGCCCTTCTTGTACACTGCAGAGGAACACAGACACCATCAACATCTCCATCATCATCAATGCTTTGTTTTGTTCTACACGTTTAGAATTACAGATGTGATTAACAGCAGCAGCACAGACTGTTTTAGTTCAGACTGTAAATCAACAGCGTTCTGAGGTCGCAATTGGGACGGAAACTGAACTACACTAGGGACGTCGCGATGAGGAAATTTCCCCACCAGTTAGTAAACTTGTGACAACACCGGTGTTACAGACTACACCGGACATTTTACAAGAAAAGATGTCGCTCAATATCTGCAGAGCGCTTATTCGGAACATTTACGTTGAATGGTTGTGTGACTGGCCTCTCCGGTTTCCACCTGGCGCCGCACACACCGACTGTGACCGCTCGTCCTCAGCACGGCGATTGCCTCATTAACGTTATGGTTCCCCTATAGCACTGGGGTTAAATCCAAAATATTGCCAAATTTTAGGGGTGGGGAAAAATATATTTTTTAATGCCAGAATTGATATATTTGCTTCATTTGCCTTTATGTGCCTTTATGTGGAGGTAGAAGGAAGTTACAGCTTTCATTGTTGTAGTCTGAGTAACGTTACGTCATATTTGTTCCGTATCCGTCAACCAAAACAAACCGCAGCGAGCCGAAATGAAAAAGTAGAAAACGTTGGAGGGTCAGCGTGGATACGATCTGCACCGTCACATGTTAAATCCAGCGTGGTAAACTCTACACATCCAGTAAAGGATGGAAACACTTTGGGTTTCACACATTGACAGGAAAAGCAGAGCTAGACAGAGCTAAAGCTGCATGCTAACTCTGTCACGGACAGGAAACGTTATCGTATCGCGGTAACGTTGCGGTGGAGCCAGCCGTCACTCTGATCTCCGTGGTCAAATGGGCCGACGCTACAACTGTAGATCACCCATATACTGACATTTATGTTAAATGCATTGAAACGGCCCCGATGGAGCTGACCATGGATGGATAAAGAGAACGGAGCTGACGGGAGAGCTAGAGACCACCTTGGAGAAGTTAGAGGACTTATACACGTGGTACTACGTCCGGTTTTCAAAATAAGGTGTTAACAAAGGAACTGTATATACAAAATACATCTATGGAAATAAGATTGATTGGATTATATTCACCAGAAGTATAAAACATTACGTGTCCCTGCTGAATCGGCCGAAAAACCTCCGACACAATGGCAGAATAGAGCTGACGGTGCGGGACACACCGCAAAAACTAAGCAGACAGATGCTCACCGACAGCCCCAAACTGTCCGATGGCCGCTGCTTATGGAAAAGTGACTCCGGACTGACGTGTAAAATTATATAACGACGTGTTTGACTGAAAGTCGTGGAAACACATGCGTTTTATATGAAATTCAAGTCAAAGTCAGTGACAGTTTAACACTTTTCTTTTAGTATCACACTTCTTTAAAACTGTTGAACTGACCTTCCAGAGCTTCTCTGAGTGGCTCCAGGAATCTCTCAAACTCCATCTCCTCCATCGCAGCCAAAACGTCTCCTGCGTTCAGAGTTTTCCGTTTGGCTTTCATGGCAAAGTTGTTCGCACTGTGACAAGATAAACAGAAAAAGAAAACATTTTTATTGAATTAGTGGTATAATATGGAGGATGGAACCTGCCAAAATAAAAAAATAAATGAATAAATAAATAAATGACTTTTTATATGTCATTAAATGTAGCAAAAATAATATTAAAAATAAATGTAGCCATTAATTAATTGATAAAATGTGACATAAATTGATATCCGTTTTATTTTGCTTCTTTATTTATTTTATATTTGCATGAATTCCCTTATTTATCTACTCTTCTGTTTAATCTAACCTTTTATCTACTTATGTATTTATTTTTATTTTTATTAAAATTTAAATTGTTTTTATTGATTTTGTATTTATTTTCTATTTCTTTAATTATTTTTCCATTCACTTAATTTATATATTTTTTGCATTTTTTTATTTATTTCTGCACGATTTCCCCTTCGTATTTCATCCCTTATTTATGTCCCCAAACTTATTTCTTTCTTTATTCTTCTGTTTAATTTCCCCTTTTATTTATTAATTTATTTATGTATTTATTTTTATTAAATTTATTTATTTATTTTTGCATGATTATTTTTCATTTACTTAGTTTTTCTTATTTATTTTTGCATTTATTTTATATCCACTTTCAAATGCATTTATTTATGTATATATTTATTTATTTCTGCACAAAATTCCCTTTGCATTTCACCCCTTTTCCCCAAACTTATTTATTTCTGTATTCTTTTCTTTATACATTTCTGCCTCGTTATGCAAATGAGGAGTTGTCACTCTGTTATTTTGGCAGCTTCCGTCCTCCAGAGTATAACGGAACATTTCATAAATAATATTCAGGTCTTAAACTTGATAGTTGAAGCACTCTGGAGAAGTTAGAAGTTGACTCAGACGCGCTGTGTTTGAAATGTGTGAATTTTGTGAATCAATACTCGACTGTTAGATTTCTATGAGTGTTTTTTATTCTTACCAGGACGTTGCATACAACACAAACACGCTGGCAGCTTGGGAAATGGCTCTCCTGGCTTCTTTAGACACGTTCACCCCATCTGGGAGCTGTTAGCAAAACAAACGGTGCGGAGGAGTTAAATCAAAGCTGCAGGATATATATTCATTTTATCAGAAAAAAACACAGACAGGCTGATAAAAAAAGGTTTATTCACTCAGGGACGATAACATCTTCATGCAAAAAGAGATTAATAATTATAATAACATAATTTGTAGAGCACTTTTAATACAAGAAATGTAGCTCAAAGTGCTTTACAAATAAATAAAAATGCAACACATTCAAACAAAGGTAGATTAGACACTAAAAGTAGATAATAAAACATATAAGTGAAATTAAAAAAAAAAACAGACCATTAAGAATAATACAAATGAGAGAATTTGTAAAAAAAAACTAAAAATAATAATACAGACATTAATAATAATATAATTAATGTCTGTATTATTATTAGCCAAATTAAACTTATATATTTAATTTGGCTAATAATTAATGTCTGTGTTATGTAAGTACTAGTAAAATGTCACAGGGGATCTTTTACTAGTACTTTTGATACTTTAAGTACATTTTGTTTGAATACTTTTGTACTTTTATCTAAGTAAGACAATGAATGGAAGACTTTTACTTGTAACAGAGCATTACTTAGTAGTACTTTTCCTTCAGTAAAGGCTCAGAGTATTTCTGCACTGTGGTATTGCTACTTTTCCTTCAGTAAAGGCTCAGAGTACTTCTACACTGTAGTACTACTACTTGTACTCAAGTAAAGTCTCAGAGTACTTGTTGTTAGTGTCTGTAGACTCACCGCCTCCTTGATGATGCGGGTGATCACCGCGTTGGGCAGGTTCAGGTCTTCGGGTCTTTCC
>CAKAKR010067944.1:3617-15482 GCA_916700685.1 Adelosebastes latens | reverse complement strand
ATTTATTTATGTATTTATTTTTATTAAATTTATTTATTTATTTTTGCATGATTTTTTTTCATTTACTTAGTTTTTCTTATTTATTTTATATCCACTTTCAAATGTTTTTATTTATGTATATATTTATTTATTTCTGCACAAAATTCCCTTTGCATTTCACCCCTTTTCCCTAAACTTATTTATTTCTGTATTCTTTTCTTTATACATTTCTGCCTCGTTATGCAAATGAGGAGTTGTCACTCTGTTATTTTGGCAGGATCCGTCTTCCAGAGTATAACAGAACATTTCACAAATAATATTCAGGTCTTAAACTTGATAGTTGAAGCACTCTGGAGAAGTTAGAAGTTGACTCAGAAGCGCCGTGTTTGAAATGTGTGAATTTTATGAATCAATACTTGACTGTTAGATTTCTGTGAGTGTTTTTTTTTTTTTATTCTTACCAGGACGTTGCATACAACACAAACACGCTGGCAGCTTGGGATATGGCTCTCCTGGCTTCTTTAGACACGTTCACCCCATCTGGGAGCTGTTAGCAAAACAAACGGTGCGGAGGAGTTAAATCAAAGCTGCAGGATATAAATTCATTTTATCAGAAAAAAACACAGACAGGCTGAGAAAAAAAGGTTTATTCACTCAGGGACGATAACATCTTCATGGAAAAAGAATTATAATAACTTTATTTATACAGGACCTTTCATACAAGAGATGTAGCTCAAACCATTTGCAAATAAATAAAAATGCAACACATTCAAACAAAGGTAGATTAGACACTAAAAGTAGATAATAAAACATATAAGTGAAATTAAAAAAAAAAACAGACCATTAAGAATAATACAAATGAGAGAATTTAAAAAAAAAAAACTAATAATAATACAGACATTATTAGCCAAATTAAATAAATAGGTTTAATTTGGCTAAGACAGAAATTAATTATTAACCAAATTAAACGTATTTATTATAATTAACCTATTTATAATGTTACTTTTGATTTACTTTAAGTACATATTATGAAAGTACAAGTAAGACAATGAATGGAAGACTTTTACTTGTAACAGAATATTTCTACACTGTGGTATTATTACTTTTACTTAAGAAAATATCTGAGTACTTCTTCCATCACTGGTCGCAGGGGACATTTTACTAGTAGTTTACTTTTGATACTTTAAGTACACATTGTTACATACTTGTGTACTTTTACTTAAGTAAGATAATTAATGGAAAGCTTTTACTGTATCAGAGTATTTCAACACTGTTTTATTACTACTTTTACGTAAGTAAAATATCTGAGTACTTCTTTCACTACTAGTCACAGGGGACATTTGACTAGTACTTTTGATACTTTAAGTACATATTGTGATAATACTTTTGTACTTTTACATAAGTAAGACAATAAATGGAAGATTTTTACTTGTAACAGAGTATTATACACTGTGGTATTACTACTTTTACTTACAAAAGATATCTGAGTACTTTATTCACTACTGGTCACAGGGGACATTTTACTAGTATTTTTGATACTTTAAGTACACTTAGTGAAATACTTTTGTACTTTAACTTAAGTAAGATAATGAATGGAGGACTTTTACTTGTAACAGAGTATTTCTACACTGTAGTATTACTACTTTTACTTCAGTAAAGGCTCAGAGTACTTCTACACTGTAGTACTACTACTTTTCCTTCAGTAAAGTCTCCTAGTACTCGTTGTTATTGTCTGTAGACTCACCGCCTCCTTGATGATGCGGGTGATCACCGCGTTGGGCAGGTTCAGGTCTTCGGGTCTTTCCGCCATGTCTCTCCTCGGGTCCCGAGCGGTCCCGAGTCCTTCAGCCGGCCGTGTAGCTGTGACGTCACTAACCGTTACCTCTCGTGTCGGTGCTAACCCGGATGATGCTAACAGATGAGCTAACTGTTGTGTTAGCCTGCAGCTAACTAAAGCTAACGTTAGTAGCAGGTTCAGCTCCACAGTAGTATTAAGTTGTTAAAGTACCCGCGCTAGAAGAAGCCGCTCCTATCAATCACATCGATTAGTGTGACTGATTGATTAATTCAAACTGAGTCTGAAGTTTCTGATTTGTTTTGGGACGTTTCCCGCGAACCGTCCAGCACGAGCCCTCCTCCTGCTGTCTCTCAACTACGACCTCTGACGTAACGCGACGTGTGACGTCATTACGTAAACACAGAAAATAACTACATAACATAAACAAATAAGATAAGATATTCCTTTATTAGTCCCTCAGTGGGGAAATGTGCAGTGTTCAGCAGCAAAGGGGATAGTGCAAAAAACAAGATGCATCAGCTAACACAGTAAAAAAAGTGCTAAACAAAGTGTAACAAAATATGAACCATTTAAATAGAAGGAAGTATAAAAAATAGGAGCAGTTTATACAGTATTGACAATAAACAGACAATTAACAAAATTGCACAAGTGGGAAATGATATTGCACAGTGAGAATGAATGAATGAATGAATGAATGAATGAATGAATGAATGAAATTCCACCTGAAAATATCAGGTTATTGTCAGTTTTTTGGTGTGTAAGTGGTCTACTGGGAACAGTGCTGGTTGTGGAGTCTGACAGCTGCAGGAAGAAATATAAATAAAATAACTCTTACATCGTTATATTTACAACTTTATGTGTCAGTGGTGGAGGAAATATTCAGATACTTTACTAAAGTAAAAGTACAAATTAATACCACACTGAGAAATTAATCTATTACAAGTAAAAGTACTAATTAAAAAAATAACTACATAAAATAAATAGAAAAATAGTAATAAAATAACACTAACTTCGTTATATTAACAAGTTTATGTGTCAGTGGTGGAGGAAGTATTCAGATACTTTACTTAAGTAAAAGTACTAATTAATACCACACTGAGAAAATACTCTGTTACAAGTAAAAGTACTAATTAATAAAATGTTCATGTTAAAAGTATAATCAGGAAATGTACTTAAAAAAAGTATTAAAATGTCCCCTGTGACTGTTATACTATTATATATTCTATCATTAGATTATTATTACTGATGCATTAATGTAAAAGCAGCATTTTATTGTTGTAGTTGGTTCAACTGGAGGTCATTTTGAACTATTAACTAATTATTATTTTAATCATGAATTAATCTGCTGATTATTTTCTCCATTAATCGATTGTTTTATAAAAAAATGTTTAATCTTTTTTTTTAAAAAAAGCTTGTTTTTACAGCATTTGTAAAAAAAAAAAAAAGGATAGTCCAACCAACACTCTAAACCTCAACATTATTACTAATACACATTCACATTAATAAAAGGAAAAGTAAAAGCAAATCTTTCCATTTATGGAGCTGGAACTGTGTAATGTGTTCACACCAATAGTAGCCAATTAACATTCTGTCAATCAACTAATTAATTGTTTAAGCTGTACTTGTATAAACTGTTGGGTAGTTTCGTTTTTAACAAAACTTCATATTACCCCAAACAACCAGCCACAAGAACAGTTTCTTCCCTCAGACTGTCACTCTGATGATCACTTAATCAGTCACAGACTGTCAACAACCCTCTAACACCAAATATCCACAGCTGTTCTTATAGATTATAATTTACAGTCTTTAATGCACATTTTTGGATTATAATCTAGTCTTTAATACACATTTATAGATTATAATTTACAGTATTTAATGCACATTTTTAGATTATAATTTAGTCTTTAATGCATTTATAGATTATAATTTACAGTATTTAATGCACATTTTCTAGATTATAATTTAGTCTTTAATGTACATTTTTAGATTATAATTTACAGTATTTAATGCACATTTTTAGATCATAATTTACAGTCTTTAATGCACTTTAGATTATAATTTAGTCTTTAATGCACATTAGATTATAATTTACTGTCTTTAATGCACATTTTTAGATTATAATTTAGTCTTTAATGCACATTTATACATCATAATTTACAGTCTTTAATGCACATTATTAGATTATAATTTAGTCTTTAATGCACATTTATAGATTAAAATTTAGTATTTAATGCACATTTTCAGTAATAAATACATGTCACATTACCTGTCTGTAAATATAAATCCTACTCACCGCACATTCAGTATATAGACAACTTCACATGTACATAATCATATAGTCCACATATATCCATCCAGTATTTATTTCTTTGCACTATTTATATTGCTTATAACTTCCAAACACTTGACTAGTATGTAGACATTTGATTTTTATTATTGTATTCTTTAATCTGTTGTTTCTATTCTGTGTAAGTAAATTGAGAGCTGCATTAAAAAGTCAAAATTCTTTTATGTATATACTTGGCAAAATAAACCTGATTCTATTATATAAACTAAAAATCATACTGTACATGTACTCTTTTTTTTCTCTTCCCCTCATGTTTAGAATATTGTGAATTAATGTCAGGATTCATCATGTCTTGGCAATACTCTTTATGAATAGAGTCATGCCACTGAAGGCATTTGAGTGTTCATTAAAAGAAAACTACAAATCGAAATATCAAGTGATGCCGATTCTAATGTGGCAGTTTCACATACTTTTCCATTTTAATAATTGTGCTTTAATAATCTAAAGCTTTCATTGTACAGACCTGTTTGTATGGCTGTGAAATATAATCATGTTTAACTGCCTGTTAGCTTGTGAGTGTCTTCATAGATAACATCACGTGTTTAAAGACCTGCAGCCAGTTATCAGTGCGCCACATTGAGCCTCGCCCATCACAAAACCAACTGGAGAAACAAAGGCTGAAACTCTGCTTCTCTAGTTCATCGTTTATGTATTGAGTGTAAACAAGGATATAAAAAAGGTTTAACACAAGGAGTTCAGTTTGTGAACATTTTATTTGCATCGTTCATTTACTCGGTTGGACACTCGACTTTGCCGCTGTTGATGTCATCGATGACATCATGGGGAGGACGACCATCGATGGTGCATCCGACGGACTGAGCGGTACCCAGGATCTCTTTGATGGTTCCTGAGGGAGGAAATAAAACAGATCGTCAACAGATCTTTGCAGATTAATGTCAACCGAGTCAAGATTACTTTGACAAAACCCAGATGAAATGGTTTAAACTGATGTGGGATCAAATCGGTGTTTGTTCATTTGGTTAATGAGGATGTGTTCCAGACTTTACGGCACAGAGTTGCCCACTAGTTTTGGGCAGACCTGTTTCCTAAAGCTGGGTTGATCTGAGCCTCCACTGGATTATACTCAGTCACTCTGACAGACAGGCATAGTGGCGGGAGGCTGAACTGCAAACTATTAATAGATGAATTAAAGAATATCTGTCTATTAAAAGGAATGTGTTATAGCTATAAAAAAAAGCTAATAAATTAGCAAACATGTAGAAAGGAGGCTTTCTGTGACATTTAATCTCTTGTTCTTACCAGAGAGCTCTCTGGCGATGGAGCGAGCCCTCATGGTACGAGCAACGGTCACAATCTCATCGAAGGTCACACTTCCACTGTGCTTGACTGGAAAAATAATAAAAAAAGAGGGGGTTAAAATGCAATCAATCCACTTCATTCAGCCTTATTATTGTGTTTTAAATTGTTTCTCCAGAAGGCCACAGTCACTTACTGTTCTTGACCTTCTTCCTGTCACGAGGAGGCTCCTTCAGAGCCTTGATGATCAGAGCAGACGCAGAGGGAACGACCTCCACCTAAAATACAACACAAAACAGGAAAGTCATTATCACAACAAGTCGTCCTCCTGCCTCCACAAAGCTCAAGTATTGACGGCGTTAATGAAGTTCATGTTGCAGATGTTTGGACTAGGGCTGAATATTGATTAAACTATGTAATCGTGATTAATCGTACATTTTTTATCCGTTCTTAAAAGGAGATCTGTCAAGTATTTAATCCTCTTAACAACATGGGAGTGGGCAAATATGCTGCTTTATGCAAATGTATGTGTATATATATTTATTAATGGGAACTAATTAACACAAAACAATGACAGATATTGTCCAGAAACCCTCACAGGTACTGCATTTAGCATTAAGAATTATGCTCAATTCATAACATGGCAAACTGACTTTAATCTCCTTCGCAACAAGCTAGTATGACATGGTTGGTACAGATGAATTCTTTAGTATTTTTTAGTTTCATATGATACCAGTATCTTCACTCTAGCTTTAAAACTGAGCCTGCTACAACCTAAAAATCACAAGTTGCATGGTCATAGTGACGTACCGCTGCCTGCCTGTTCTGGATGGTCAGCTTCACGGTGATCCTCAGGCCCTTCCAGTCACCGGTGGCCTTGGCAATGTCATCACCAACTTTCTTGGGAGACTGATGAGAAAACAAAGAAAGAACAGCAGATGAAACAGAAATCCAAAATCTAAATGGTTTCACTCATAAAGCTTGTTGTTTAAAATAAATATCGTCCAGGATATCGGCACACGGGAGCCTCAGTTTGTGTTCCAGACTTTACGGCACAGAGTTGTCCACTAGTTTCGGGCAGACCTGTTTCCTAAAGTTGGGTCAATCTGAGCCTCCACTGGATTATACTCAGTCACTCTGACAGACAGGCATAGTGGCGGGAGGCTGGTGTTTAAGTTTGTATTATTTTCATTTCACACTCACCAGACCCAGAGGTCCGATTTTGGGGGCCAGGGCTGAGGTGGCGCCGACTTCTCCTCCTGTGCACCTCATGTACACTGCAAGAGAAAAGAGAAAGACTTTAGTACAACCTGATTAAAACGCTTCATTTGATGCAGTTTCTTCACACATCAACACCCACTGTCAACAGATTAGAAACAGGTTTTATATAAAGACAGCTTCACAATGAGCAGTGCAGTAATTTACATAGTATCTATGCTGCTGTAGTCTCCACATCTTGTCCTGAAAGATTCCTTTACATCAACACATCAGGATTATGAATTATTCCAGGAAAGTGGAATATAACATACTGTAACCTCAGGAAGGGGGCACCAAACACTAACACAAAAGGAATTTAACTCCAAACACCTCCATCATTGCTACAGAAATGTGATATTAAACCATGAATTAATCCCATAAATAAACTATGATACTTTGAATTGAGCATATTTTAGACCATTTGTGTTCAGATCATTCAGCTGCTTTAAAACTGTTGGCCATGTTTGTTAGCAGCTATATTTAGCTGAACAATTACGCTAATGTCATTCAACCCATTGACACCTGGGTAATTGAGCTCATGATTGTGTTGAGGCTCCATCAGATATAAGATGATTTATTTTATGTGTGCAGTTTTGATTTGATTCTTCAGACAAAATCCTCTTGTGGTCATGAGGAACATACTAAGATTATTCTGTGTTAGTTCTAAAGGAGGTTTAAAGACGATAAATCAAAACCTGCAGATTCAGGAGACAGTTTCTGAAGCCTAATGTCACAACTTTCTCATCTTAAACTAAAAGGTAATATCTTGAAACCCATTAACATTAAAAATATTTACAGTTAACTGGTTCTCAATCCTGCTCCTGGACTTCCAGAGCACAGTATCCCTACACCTAGTTCACTAAAATCAGATGTTTTCAGCCAATCAAAGAGCTGGTGAATACACTAGTTAGGAATGAGCAACATGGCTGAAAGCAATACCACAATATTGACACATCACTGACAAATGTATGCAAAAAAAAAGGGGGAAAAAGTATATGAATTTGAATTCATTAAATTATGATGTTATGTACAAAAATACCAATAAACCATAAAAAGTGTTCAGATGTGTTTGGAGCAGATCGTGATGGAAAATGTGCAGCATGTGGTCTCCATGAGCAGGACTGAAAACCAACAGGTATATGAAAATTAAAAAAGATATGAAACATTTAAACTGAGACAAGCAGCTAAGAGTGATGGATTCAAATAGTTTAAATTACCTTGTATTTTCAGTTACTTAATTTAACATCTAAAAAAAAAACGTGTTATCAACTTTCTAGATTTGAAGCCCGACTTTAAATAAAATCTAAAATAAATCAAACGATTTCCCCATTACAATACCTGAAATTGTTATGCAACTTCTAAATACGTTTTAACTTTCAATAGCAATTAATTTCAAGAATTAATTTAATTTATAGTGTCAGCAAACAATTTTCCAGTACTGAAAGTGACACAAATTGCTTGTTTTTAACCAGACTAACAGTCTTAATACTAATCATGTTCAGTTTATAAAGATATGAAACAGAAAAAGGGCTAATCTTAATATTGGAGGAGAAATCAACTAATATTTGGCATTTTTTATTTAGTTAAATCATCATTGGATCAATCATTCAGGACTGCAGGACTCAAAATGTCATAAAGCAGTCAAAATCTACAATGTAATTTTTGATAAGACTATAAAGTTTATATAAGTGACTGTTAATCCATGGGAATTTATTAAATTAGTTGGATCAATAATAATTACTTGGATAGTCTAAAAAGGATTATTGCAAGAATAAATCAATCAATAAAGAGGTGATATTAAAAGGTTTACGTATATTAAATAATAAATCAAACTGATTGATATCTAAACAGAATTTCTACAAGACAAATAAACTAGATTTCTTCTCATCCACGAGGCTAATATTAGCTAGATCCATGGGAATTTATCAAATTAAGTAATTAATTTGAATAATTACTTGAATAGTCAATACAAAGGATTATTGCAATAATTAAATCAATAGAGGTAAAATTAAATTAGTTTATAGATATATAACTATCAATAAATCAAACGGATTACAACCTGATTTCTTCACATCCACGAGGCTAACATTAGCTAGTTGAGCTAACATTAGCTAAACTAGCTAACTTCAGCTAGCTGGTTCTCCACGTGGACTCACTACTAGTCCGCCTCCAGACACCAATATTACAATCAAACCTTCACAAATCATTCACGTTCCACCTGATAGAAACATTAAAGCATGCAGACATTAACTCAGACATATTCCCCCTTTTCTTCGTGGCGTTTCGTGCCGTTTCTTTACCGTGTTCTCTACTCCTCTCAGGCCGCTCAGAGGCCGTTCAGAGGCCGGCAGACGCGGAGGCATCTCGGCTGTTCAAGCTGTGAACAAGCTTCTGCTTTATTTACCCAGTGGACTCTGAAAACATACCAACTTTAATCTCGTTGGGGTCGAATTTGGGCGGCATGTTGCTGCAGTAGTTGTAGAGCTCAGTTCAGCTGTGTAGGTTGGTGAGGGTGTCGGATGAACCCGGGCTCGGGACGACCGATTACTGTTGCACCTTCACCGGCTAACGGGAGAAAGAGAGAAAGACCGAGCACCGGCCCGTCGAGGTTTTTATAGCTCCCACAAGTATCGCGAGATGTTGGGATCCAGTTTATATGACGTCATTACCATAGATGGGTGGGGTTTATTATAAAGGCAGCTTGTGTCTTATGTTTCTGATAATATTGACTCTGATTTTTTGTTGTAATGGCATAGTAATGTTTGTTTTTTACAATAACAATAGTAAAACATTTTAAGAATTATATATAATAAATATTATCATAATTTTAGCTAAGTTTCATATTCATAAAATAAAATTTAGCCCCTCCAAACCATTATTTATAAGATTTGAAAATTAATCCAAACAGTATATTAAAACCATTTTTTACAAACAAAAAAAAATAAGAAAGCTGCAAAAACAATATTGACTCAGATTTTTTGTTGTACTGTTTGTTTTCTACAATAACATAGTAAAAAATATAAAGAATTATATATAATAAATATGATCATAATTTTAGCAAAATTTCATATTCATAAACCCAAATTCAGCCCCTCTAAACCTTTATTTATAAGATTTGAAACAGTACATTAAAACAATTTTTAACTCAAAAATAAGAAAGCTGCGAAAACAATTTATTTGAGCTCTTTGTTAAATGTTTTTATTTAAAAGATTTCCCCTTTCTCTCACATTGTTTGTCTGTATTAATTACTCAATTGTTTATATATGTTTTGGTTGTATGGGCACTATTGCACTAAAGAAGTGTTAAAAAATAAATAAATGTTGCCCTGTTTAAATAAATAAATAAATAAATAAATAGATAAATAGATAAATAAATAAATGTTGCCCTTTTTAAATAAATAATACATAAATAAGTAAATTAATTAATAAATAAATAAATAAATGAATGAATAAATTAATTAATAAAGTAATAAATAAATAGGTAAAAATAAAAAGACAGGTTTTATGTTTTCATACTTTTATTTATTATTAAACAGTAGTGGACGAAGTATTCCGATCATTTACTTTAGTAAAAGTAATAATACCACACTGTGAAAATACTCCACTACAAGTAAAAGTCCTGCATTCAACACTTTATTTAATACAACTATGTAATTATTATCAGGCAGAATTATATATAATACAATTGAGGATGCACCAGTAAGTACATATATATATATGAGGTATGAATGATAAGTACAATATAGTAATATATAAAATATAGAGTGTTACATACAATATCAGTATTATACATACACAGTAATAATACAATGCTATGAATTATAGAAACAGTACAGAATACTATTATACTCCTAAGTTATCTACATGTTTTCAGTTCCTCACCACGGCTGCTCCATTAATTCACTCTTTTAACTGAAATAAAACAACTCATAATTTGTTTAATTTATTTTTTAGAGTTTTTTTAGAGTCTTTAATCTAATAAACAATGAGTATGTTGGGTCATGCTGAGCCGTTTTTGTTTACAATTCTTATGTCTCTATTTTGCGGTATGAATTTAGTTTTATATGTATTTAGTCTGCACACAGTAAGTTATGTTTGGAGCTATAATAGACCAGTATGAGGTAAATAATGAGGCTTTATTTAGAAAATCCTCAATATCATTTATATGTGGTTTCCAGCATAATTTATAATCTATTATCACTCCTTAAAAAAAAAGAAATTAAACATAATTTATCATGAGTTTAATTTGTGTATTTGCTGCACGATTCACAAAACAATAAAATACCACAATAACAATATAGTGGTATTATTATATAGTGATATAACTACTGTGGTTGTGTTTTTTAGGGTTCTGTCGGTGGTGTAAAGTTATTTTGTGAGCTGGTTCGTGATCTCAGAGGAGAACAAAGTGCTGCATGTGGGAGCTGAGTGGATGAAACAGGATAATGGGCCTGAAGCTGTTGAGTGATATAAAAGTATTATGTCAGTATTACAGTGTTCATTACTCAGTGGTGGGATGTAACTAAGTACATTTACTGGAGTACTGTACAGTAAATATCTGAGGTGTTTTTTCCCCCAATGTCTTTCAGCGGCTCCAACAGGTTCAGTTTTAGAGCTAGAGAGAAGCGACAGATATCAAATAAAACTAGAAAACGTAAAGAATCCACCGGCAACCACAACCAGGTCATAGTAGATTGTCGGGCTCAGTAACGCTGCAAATTCAGGCTAAATCATGGCGAGGAAAAACTGGCATGGACATTTTCAAAGGGGTCCCTTGACCTCTGACCTCCAGATATGTGAATTAAAATGTGTTCTATGGGTACCCACAAGTCTCCCCTTTACAGACATGCCCACTTTATGATAATCACATGCAGTATAAATGTGTTATTTTCTCCCCTTCTAAAATGATGTGTTTGAATGTTTCTGCATACTGGGGTCCCTAAACAGTCTTTGAATCACATAAATTGGGTATCACAGTAAAGCTGAGACTCTTGTGGATCCAATGAGCCCAACTGTATTCATGTGTGATGATGTTAGTCCCCATAGGAGACATTTGAATTGTAGTTAGACCATTTTTTTTTTTAAAACTTGACCTCACTGTATAAAATGACCTGTGGTGACCTCTAGGCTAATCACAGCCTCATGAAACTTTACAGCCACAAACTAGAGACCTAGAGCATTCAGAGGATGGATGGATCAGACTAGAGACCTAGAGCATTCAGAGGAT
>CAKAKR010067943.1:0-23072 GCA_916700685.1 Adelosebastes latens | reverse complement strand
ACACACAAATTCGCTAAAGTTACGCAGACTACGTGTGCGGCAGCGAGCACAAAGCGTCCGGCAATGCTACAGCAGCTAACATAGCACAAATACACACACTGTTTGTTGGCCACTCGCTAAAGTTATGCCGGGCAGACAAAGTAGCGTTACGCCGGGCAGACACACAGCTGACAACCTGCTAAACATCTCCGCGACACTACACGCAGCATCCTGGCTGCTAAGTTAACGCTCCCGGACGGGTGAACGGGGGACTCCCGTCAACGAATATCTGTTGTGCAGCTGCAGCTGGTACACCGCTGCATGCGAGGCACAAATCTTGTCGGTTAACGGTTAATAATCGGTTAACGAGGGTCGGTTATCGGTTAAGAACATTTTTTCAAAATTAGCATCCCTGATAAAAATACATATGGAAAATCTTGGGTGCACATTTAAGGATGACTTACAACACTTCAGATGCATGCAGTCTCAGATTTGGGAAGAATTATTTGTATAAATCATTATACACTATTTCACTCCAGATTGGCAGTTGTTGACACACCTTATTATTTTATGTGCACCGTTGTGTGGTAGACTTCAGGATGGTTCACCCTTTTGATCATTAATATAAGTGCACAATATCTGGGCACATTTTCCTACTGTATGATACGGCAGGGCGATATGGAGAAAATCAAATATCACCATATTTTTGACCAAATACCTCGATATCAATATTGCAAAAATATTGTAGGGTTGACTGTTGGTGCTTTTACAAAATATTTACACAATGAGATTTTTGATAGATAATAATGATCAGTAATGTGGATATAATGACTAAGTGAGTAAAGGCAAATAGCTAGAACAGTCTGGTAAGTTCACTTTACCGTAATGCAGCCTTTAAAACCAGGAAAAGACAACACATATCACAATATCCAAAATCTAGGACGATATCTAGTCTCATATCACAATATTGATATTATATCGATATATTATATCGATCTTGCATGCATAAAGTCAGACCAGCATACTTACTGAATAAGATCCTTGTGACGTTGCCATATCTGTAAACCCTTCTGGAAGTAATCAATTCTTTATCCTCCACTCTTGTTTGTTCAGTTCCACAGTAGTAGAGGCCCTCATCAAACTCAGTGATGTTCATGATCAGCAGATCATAGGATACAGAAGAAGAGTTTCTCACAAATTGAAAACGAGGGAGAATCTTCAGATTAAAATTAGCGTCGTTGACCGTAAATGAACGATGTTTTACTTTAAGGATAAGAGAAGGCTGATTCTCATGAGAGCATTTCCTGTACCACACTATGTATACTCCACTTGATAATTTACAGTCACAGTAGAGAGTGATGTTGTCTCCTGGTCTGACTGTCGCCTCCAACACTGATCCAGAAATTGAATCATTACTGCAGGATACAACTCCTGGAATACAAACACAATCGTAAAGGCATATTGAAAGGTTCCTGCTCAACACAACAACAATGAGTATGTTTATGAATTATTATCAAAATGAAACCTATCAATTGTAATTAAATCATCCAATATCATCAAAATAATTACCCAAGAGAACAACCAGAAAAATGTGCAGCCCGTCCATGTGTGATGATAACCGAGAGATAAAAGACAGCGAAACAGGTCTTACTAATGGATATCATGCCCCGCGCAGACGTTTCCGTCAAAGAAAGTATACGTGGTGATTGGCCAGTCAAGTGGAACATTTTCTTCTGTGGTTATATGGTGTAAAGATATGTGCTATTCTGATGTTGCCTCTGTGAACTCTTGAGGTGATAATGGTATTTTCCATCAGCATACTTGCAGTAGTGCCTTTGTATTTGGTCAGGGTTTTAATAGAAGGGTTTCTTATACACAAACATTACTGGGGGCAAAACCGCTTTGGCAGCCATTGTAATCAACATAGATTTTGCGTTGTTTGTATGTTCTTGTTGACTGTACTAGACCCCTGCAGTGTCCGACCACCAGATACCATTATCATATGACGTGTTAGTATGAGATTTGTTTATTATTATCACCTGTTAAGAAATAGCTAACGTTAGATCAGACATGTGATTTGACTTGGGGGACCAGTGTCTGTTTGGTTGACACTCTGGTCGGAGTTGAAGTTACGTGAGCCCCTCTTGATGGACGCCGCCAGCGACTTTTTCCTTAGCGATTCCTCAACAGGTATAACGTTAATATAAAACTGGAGACTTGGATTTTGGTCTTGTTGTTAACATAACCAGTCACACAGTAGCTCTTTGTATGTCGGGCAGGTGAACATTAACATCAGACCCCTGACGGCTCTCTATTTAATAGCATGTTGCTGGTTGCTAGCTAACGTTAGTGGTTAGCCATCAGTCGGAAACGTAACGCGCAAAGTCAATACAATATTGCAGATATGTCCGATTCAAATTTAAACGAACGTTAACTAATGTTAGCTTCCACGGCTGCTTGTAGTTGTGACCGTGGGGGAGGAGAAGCAGCTGTCCCGGTAAACTATCAGACGTAGTCGCGTAACGTTACAGCAATTTAGAGCAGTAACAAAGTCTTGCATCACTTTTAAGTTTTAAGGCATAGTCGCTAAACATTTATAAATATTTCCTTAGAGTGTGGGTCGATCACCCCGTTGTTGATCATTTCATTTTATCAATCGGTGGAGCATGACAGCTCGCCATGACCACCCGTTGCTTTGCTAGCGCTGTGATCCCCTTGGAATATTAAACTTTTTCAATCCATCTTTTCTGCGGTTGGTGTAGTTTACTGCACAGCAACTCCTTGTCCTCTCTGCTTTGCAGCTTGGCTCTGCTAGACATGCCGTGCTTTCTACCCCCTAGTTGCACGCGCATCTCTGTGATGACGTTGCACAGAAACCCGTCTATAGACATGGGGATTCTGATGCATATGTATAGCAGAATTAGACAACTCTCCAATTTGGCAACGGTATTGGCATAAAGCATGAGAGGCATCTTTTGTGCACTATCTCCGTTGCCTTGCTCATATAGGAATTGAGTATTGCTTGATGAGCAGACACACAGCCAGCCACCCGACGGTAAAGATCAAAGTAAGAAAGCTACACATGTTGACCGTCATCTTTTCTTGTAAAATGTTTGGTGTAATCGGTAACACCGGTGTTGTCACAAGTGTATTAACCAGGGGGAAAATGTCCTCACCGTCACGTCCCTAGTGCTGGTGTGGTAAGTGCATTTGCAGCTGATTTGCAAGTGTTTTGCTTCACTGTAGCTACATCATGTTTTAACACCACACAACCTAACAGCACGATGTTTTCACTGCGAGTCAATTTGAAGAAACAATTCAATTATTAAATGTATCCCAAATTAGCTATTATCAGTTCCTTTATGCAATGCACCCATGCACATACAATTATTACTGGATTACTTTGATCCTGAAGAAAACTTTAAAATGATTCTCATGCAAGTTTTGGAGATAAAGAGCATCTTTTTTCTATGATTTCTAAGTGGATTTAGATAATATATAATTTTATAATAATATCCTCAGAACGTTTAAAATCTAGAAATGTTCAAATTCGACTGAGATTCGACTGAGAGAAGGAGTATGAACTTTGACTCGAATTGCGCAGTATTTGGGCCTCACGTCTCTCCCTCAGCGCCTCCCCTTCAACTGTCCCGTATCCCCATGGGGAGCACACCTCACAGTTTGAAAACCTTTGTTCTAGATTGACATAGATGCCCTCCTACACACCTCTTTAACCCACACGTGTTCAATGTGCAATAAGTATGAATACTTTGCTGCCCTCAAATGAATGACCCTTGTCCTTAAGATGTAAGTAGACTGCTGAGTATTGATCTGAGGAGCTGGCCCTCCTGCACTGGGCCATGCTCTAGCTCAGCAGTTGTTTCATCTTCCCAACGTGCTCTATAGGTCTGTGCAATCCTCTACGCATTGGACTGTGTGTATTACTTTGCTCGGCTTATGTTCGGGTGCATGGTCTTGATGGTGGAAAAGCTTTTGTCTCAGTGTGGTGCTTAGTTTGAAAAACAGGGATGCTGTGTTTATTAAAGATCCTCCTGAGTTTGTCAGATGCTCCAACCGGGTATGGAGTGACTACATTGTTGTGCATATTCTTCTTGTAGCTGTTTTTACAAAGGCGTAGTTTAGGTAGCCACAAACTTTGGGGGCTTTCTTAAGATGTAATGTTTCTTCCTCATTCGCCTCAGTACTTGTAAACACCTTCTTGGCCCTACGGTGGGTTCTGATAACCACAGCTTGTTTTCTCTTGGGTGATAAAGGTTATAGAGTTAAAACTGATAGTTGCGAGAGGGTTTCCTGTAAACTGCAGAATCAAGGCTTTTGTCCTCTTTGATGTGCATTTTCAGAGGAAAACTGACAAAGAGAAAAGAGTTTATTATCAACTTTTCAGGCACTTCATTGGTATTAAAGTTTAGAAAAAAATAAAACCCTTAACTTTATACCATACATGTTTTCATAATGTATGGTAGCCTATTGATTGCACCTCTGGTTTGCAAGGGATCTAAATTACAGAGTACATTTTAACTGACCTATTTTTTTTAAAAAACATTTTCTTAAGTACATTTTTACACAAGTACTTTGACTTTTACCTGAGTAATATATCTTTAAACAGTACTTGTACTTGAGTACAATATTCTAGTACTCAGGCTGAAAAGCAGTGTCCCACACCGAGCATCACTGATGGATGTGGTCAGAAGTGTGCTTGATGTCATGGTACACCCTGGAGTACACTTCTACATAGGCCCTGTTCAGACCTGGCATTAACTTGCGTCACAGCTCTAAGCACACGTGGGAACGCACTCAAGATGCACTGAGGACGCATTGAGATCTGATTGCTCAGACCACATTCAGAGGTGGTCTGGGCCACATATTGCCACATTCTTTTAGTAGTGTGTACGCAAATGTGTCCTGGGCCACATTGAAAGACCGCCTACTCAACTAACGTCCCGCTTGGATCCACGGGATCACTGCCCTCCTCAGGTGAATAGACAGTCAGACACAAGTGCTTGTCTGGCTCGCGGCATGGAAACGGCCTCTGTGCTCTACTGTATTCTGTCGGTACAACTGAATTTTATTAAAATATATCTTATTTATAGGCTACATATCTAGACTATCAGACTAGGCATGGGAAGTGCATTATTATCATACTGTTGGAGATGTGCCGGTGTTTCCGTTCCGGTGCTTTGCACGGAGCTGACACACGCTCGCCTGCTCGCTCTCATCTCCGGCTCTCTGAAGCGCTGTACCCCGCTGTTGCCTGGCAAAAGCAGCGGTGTTGGTGGCACGGAGGTCCCTGGGGAACGCCGGTACAATAACCTTTTATTTTGATGTTAATAAAATGCTCCCAAATTCACGAATATGTAGGATATTACTACTGACAGTCATGTAATATTACGTCACAACATCTGCTGTATTAGCCATGCGTTTACTACGTGTTTATTTGCATATAGAGAGGGGAAGTGAGATCCGATCACAAGTGATCACTCAAGATGCATGTAGAGACGCATTCTAATGGCAGGTGCGAACAGACGTACTTAAAGCTGTCCACTTGTGATCCGATAACTCAGGATGCATGTTAATGACAGGTCTGAACAGGGCCATAATTGCAGCAAGGTGAGGTCAGCAGAAACTGCTGGGCTGAGGTTGATTCTGTAGCCAAGGTTGTTATTCTGTTTCCTTGCAGTTCCCGGTGATTGGTACACATATGGAAAGAGAGGTAGCATTGTAAGATGGTTTCCTAGTTTTAATTCCTGAACCTTATTGACAAAGTTCTTGGACTTTTGGATGTGGTGTGTAGTGTTGCCAACTTAAGATAAATAGTGTTTGGCAATGATGATGTATGTGACCGAGCTGATGCTGTTGACGATGGGCCTAAGAGGGGCCCCTTTCCTGTGTATCTTGGGGAGGAATGGTGTGGCTTTTCACAGTGTGAAGGCAATGATAAAGGGACTGATCAAGAGCCTTGTCTTTCCCCAGCCGTTGTAGGCAGCCAAGACTCTTTTCTTATAGGTATCACTGTTTCATCTGTATTTATATCACAGAGTAGTGTGGTCACCAGGCCACTAATCTGCAGCTTCAGTCTGCCTGAATGAGGGGCTGTTTTTCTATGTGGGTTTCCTGTGGGCCTGATCACATGAGCAACAGTATGTGGTTGAGGTAAAGTTCTCGTTTCTCTGAACTGTGTTGTATCTTCTTGGAAGAAGTTACCGTGTCTTGGTTTTTGTGCGATTTGTCCCCCCTGCATGGGTATTTGTTTTTCCTCAACTCCAGTAACCAAGAAACCGAGATAGCAGCCTTTAAAACCAGGAAAAGACAACACATATCACGATATTTCGATATCCAAAATCTAGGACGATATCTAGTCTCATATCACGATATCAATAGTATATCGATATATTGCCCAGCCCTACTGTATGATGATTTAGTCAAATTATTACATTCACTGCAGTCACACCGATCTTGCAGGCACAAACTCAGACCAGAGTAGTTACTGAATAGGATCCTTGTTATGTTGTCACACCTGTAAATACGTGAGTCATTTTGTCTTATCCTCCACCTTAGTCTGTCCAGCTCCACAGTAGTAGAGGCCTTCATCAGAGTCTGTGGTGTTCACAATCAACAATAACATGACAATAATATCAGCTGATACTACAGTCACAGTAGAGAATGATGTTGTCTCCTGGTCTGACTGTCGCCTCCAACACTGATCCAGAGATCTAATCATGACTGCAAGAGACAGCTCCTAGAATACAAAAACAATACGTTCAAATGTGACCAATGGTACAGGATTTCACATCATAGCAAATACCGATTCCTGCTCAGCGTAACAACACTGAGGATCTACTGTGGACACCAAATACTTTGTACAACTATAATTTGATTTTCAAAAAGTTCACCAAAAGAATCAACTAGAGAACAAGCAGACAGACATGCACCTACCCCCTACCCCACCTCCATCTGAGGTAGGGTCTACTTTTTATATCTGAGGCCTAAAATACGTACAATAGCATTTGCAGGATGTACAGTGTGTTTGATCTTGGCCATTGAAAAAGACTGAATCACAGATGAGCATACTTGCCAACCCTCTCGATTTACCCGGAAGACTCCCGGGCAAATCGAGAGGGTTGGCAAGTATGCTCATGCTCATGCTCATGCTGTTTTTCATTGCCCTCTCCCGGTTTCCTCGCGGGGGTCACAGTTCTCCCGCATATCTCCCGATTTATGGCAATTTTTCACACCTTTTTTTCCTTTTCGTTATCTCAACATGTTTCTGACACTGTACAGCGTGTATAAGGCCTACTGTTTCCATTCGGATGGCAATAGAGCTACATCAAATGTCTTTTCCCTGCGGAGGAGAGCTGCTCGCAACACGGCGGCAGGGTTTGAGCTGCGCCCCCGCCACACATCACAGCATCACAGCAAAGCCGTTGTGGCATTGCGCAAGCTATTGGAAATAATGTCTTTCAGAGCGCAGTGGTGCCATCATAGGGTTGTGACTGAAAGGGCCTTCAGTGAGTGAGGGAAATGTAGAGTACTAAGAGAAAGAAATACTCAAGCAAGGGCAAAAAATGAATGAAAGAATGAACAAAAAATGCTGTTGCAGTTTACTTATTATTTTGTTGTTTTAATTTTTTTAAAGTCACCAGAATGCAGGAAACAAAAGTCTCTGAAACTCTAATTTTTCTGGGGGAGGACCCCCACTTTGGTTTTGAAATCCTCTCTATTTTTGAAGTTTCAAGGTTGGAAAGGTCATGCGATTTAACCAAAAGCTCCAGAACAGTGGTGAGATTGAAACAATGGCGTTGTGATTTGCACCGTGTATTAGAAATTGGGAAGATAAAACATCTGATAATGCCTTCTCTTTAAAAGATCAGAAATGTTTGAGCTGTTATGTCTTAATCAAGTGTTCACCTCCAGGGTCTGTTGGCTTGGTAGAAAAAAATGCTGATTATTGAATTCGTTTGGTTCAATCATTGGGTTTGTCAATACACTGATCTTTCTTAGGATGTCATTTTGTGCAAATTTGAGGGCATGCACTGAATATCATATGACAGTTTGGACATGATGGCTAAATTAGGGAATGCTTTTTTGTTTGTTTTTGTTTTCATTAACCAGAGCTTTGCCAGCATACATTTTCTCTGTTTTGGCACAAATCAGGTTGCCGAAACAATAAATATATTCCTTAACTGTGTTATCATTGCATAGACCAAAATATTTACAATATGCACAACATGACACTTGAATTTCAGGGATTAGATATCCTCACACTGCATGGCAGGTTGGTCAGAACCAATACAGTAATAATAGAATCCAGCAGCTATAGCACATTTAGAATCAAGATTTAGCACTGTGTCTTTTAGTTTGGACAGCTTTGAGTCAAACTTCTTCTTGGGTCCTTTTTGCTTTGCTACGTAACATCTCCACTAGAGGTCAGGAGAGTTTCACCTGGAGCTGGTGTGGCTAACTGTTCAGAGGTTACACCATCAGCATCTCTTCACCCTGCTCTGTTTTCCCAGAAAAAAAAAACTTAGTAAAAGTACAAGTCAGTGTTGCCAGATCTCGCGAGAGAAACAAGCAACCAGGTCTATAGAAACAAGCCCAAAAGAAGCAACTCTCCCCCTAATAAAATGCCCAAAACAAGCATACCTACAAGCATACCTACCACATTATGAGAGGATCAGTTCATATTCAGTATATGTATGAATTTATTTTGGATTGCATGCATTTCATGACATTTTTGCACTGCATTGCATTTTTCATCCATTTTTAGCTTGTAACTTTACATTTTTCTTGTTAACTAAACTTAAAGATGTTGAACATTTTATTTCATTGTTGTATTTCATTTTTAGCTTGTAACTTTTTTAGCTTAGTCATTTTTCTTGTTCTTTCTTATCTAACCAGATCGGCATGATGTGCTCGTATATCACACTTCCAAAAATGGCAAACTGCCATCGGATCGTCCCCCACTTGAGGGCAAACCCAATCTTTAAGTCCTCTCTCTTTTTCCCAGTCTTTGTTGTACTTTTTTTTATCATATTGCGCCCACTTAGTACCTGGCATTGTTAGCGAAACTCCGTCAACCCTGGGAAGATTTGTCTCAACAACAACACTCTTGAGTGGCGGCGGTGGCGGTGAGTGACTGTCAAGTCATCTGTGTGTGTGTGTGTGTGTGTGGGCGGAGGGTTTGGGGTTGTGTAAGGATCCTGCAACAGGACAAACTAGGCAGTTATAGAGGAGAGAGACAGGAGCAAGCCCAAATAAGCAACTACACTTTAGAAACAAGCCCGAAAAAATGCAACCCACGACTACCAATATTTGTAAGCGACTTTTCAGGAAAACAAGCATAAAGACGCTTATGATAAGCGAACTTGGCAACTCTGGTACAAGTGTTTTCCATTATACCATTCCTCACTGAAAGTTATTGGGTAAAAAAAATCGGAATAAATATAGATTATTTAAAAAATAAATCTTTATTTTGTTCAACAAACAAAAATGCCACAATATGTTATTGAGACATCAGGATGCAGGCAAACCTATATAACCTATATCATAAGTATAACCCACTGACCATGGTATCTGTGTATGAAACCACTTCCTGAATCTTTCTGCGAACAAATGACACTCACAGACACAATGCAACCAGAGCAGGCTTCATTTGATCTCGCAAAGTTAGGTTGTGGTCACTGATATGATGTAGATTCAGAAATATAACTGAGGTGGCTGCAGAGCTTTGGCTTGACTGTAGTTAGACATAAATAACATCTAACTAAGAACTGACCACTGTGTTCAATGAGCAATTTTACAATAAGATAAAACATTTTCCTTAGATTGATCTCAATTCCACCAACACCGTCATTGGGCCACTGGTCTGCAGCTTCAGTCTGTCTGCATGTTGCGCTCTGCAGTCATATGAGGGGCTGTTTGTCACTGTGGGTTTCCTGTAAAGCTTGCATCAGACCACTGGTGAAGAGTATACGTGGGGGCTGATGGCAAACTTGTGATAAAAACAGGAAATTGTCTGAAAACCGCTTTCGTGTCTTGTTACAGAGACACAATCATCACCATCATTATGAAATGTTACAGATCGATTTCAATCAAAAATGTGAACCTGAAGCTGAATTGTAATCTACAATAACAAATAGGTTTTCTATCTGGAGGTTAATGTGCACATCTGATCAATTTTTTACTTGTTATTCAAGTTGTGGAAGGACTAAAGAAGAATAAAACATACATCTACTCTGTGAAGAATGAAGCAAGAAATTCAGTCAGTGTAAATATTTTTTCATGAAATTAAAGGTGCTAAAATCGATATCCAGAGCATTAATATAGAAGCAAACAGCTATTTGCTATGTAAAAATATAGTGGGATAGGGGTGGGAAAAAAAATTGATTCACCTATGTATCGCAATTCATTTTTTTACGATTTTGACAGTGATTTTTTTTTTTTATGCTAGAATCGATGTATTTGCTTCCTTTGAGTCTATGCAGAAGTAGAAGGAAGTTACCGCTTTCATTGTTGTTGTCTGAGTAACGTGACATCATATCCAGTTCGTATCCGTCAAAAACCAAAACAAACTGCAGCATACAGCAAAATACAGTCCTTTATTAACGTTTGCATACTGTTTTTTGTTAGGAAGTTAAACAGGTCATTAATTCCATCTGTATTGCCTATTTTATATTGCTGAGAAAACATCTCCTTCAAACAACTTTGTTTATTAAAGTTTCTTGCCAAAAACTACATTTTAGAAGATTACATTTGAAGTAGGGCTGTCAAAGTTAATGCGATAATAGCGCGTTAACGCAAATTAGTTTTAACGCCACTAATTTCTTTAATGCATTAACACAATGCACGATTTTTCGGAGGTTGTGCCAGGCTCAGTTTTAAAGCTAGAGTGAAGATACTGACATCATATTAAACTAGAAAACCTAAAGAAAAGGTATACTAGCTTGTCGGGGAAGGAGGTTAAATAACGCTCCGAAATTTAGGCTCAATTTGGGGAATTTTTGGGAAGGAAAAACTGTCATGGCCATTTTGAAAGGTGTCCCTTGACCTCTGACCTCAAGGTATGTGAATGAAAATGGGTTCTATGGGTACCCACGAGTCTCCCCTTTACAGACATGCCCACTTTATGATAATCACATGCAGTTACGGGGCAAGTCATAGTCAAGTCAGCACACTGACACACTGACAGCTGTTGTTGCCTGTTGGGCTGCAGTTTGTCATGTTATGATTTAAGCATATTTGTTTATGCTAAATGCAGTACCTGTGAGGGTTTCTGGACAATATTTGTCATTGTTTTGTGTTGTTATTTGATTTCCAATAATAAATATATACATACATTTGCATAAAGCAGCATATTTGTCCACTCTCAAATTGATAGGAGTATTAAATACTTGACAAATCTCCCTTTATGGTACATTTTAAACAGATGCGATTAATTTGCGATTAATCGTGGACAATCATGCGATTAATCGCAATTAAATATTTTAATCGAGTGACAGCCCTAACTTGAACAAATCATTTAACATTATAATTTAACTTCGCCCAAGTAGAATACTGAATAGAGCCTGAACGCATCATAATGTAAATCAATGGCACATCCAGTTAACCAGCTTCTCATCCTGCCGATTTTGACACAGATTTGTTGTTCACAATGAAGCATTATAAAAAGTGAGTTTACGAACAAGTGGCTCATCGCGGAAGAGTAGCTGCCACCCTCCAGTTCCCCTGAGGTTAACACTGTTAGCTCTGTCAGCACTTTTGCGGTTGTTCTCACAGTTAGCGCTGTCAGCAGCGTTACTGCTCCCAATCCTGTATTTAGCACCTTTAGATGATATACACTGTTCAGACTCAACGTCATCATTGTGATCATGTTCGGGACAGCTTGGGGTCAAACCTCATCCAGTGGTCTTTTTGGTTTATTACTTTAAACCTCCACTAGAGGTAAGGAGAGTTCCACCTGGAGCTTTTGTGGCTAACAGTAATTACACCATCAGCATTAACATAAAGTATGTTTTATTCTCTCTAGCAGAATGAGCTGCAACATAACAAATACTTGACAGTTGTATCAAACTCTACTGATGTAGGGTCAGGGCTGATGGCTAACTTGAGATAAAAACAGGAAATTGCCTGAAAATAGCAATCATGTCTTGTTACGGACAAGCAGCCATCACAGCCATTATGAAATGTTACAGATCGATTTCAATCAAAAAAGTGAATCTGAAGCTGAATTGTAATCAACAACAACAAACATGTTTTCTATCTCACTTTTTTTTATTATTTTATTTATTATAAGTTGTGTAAGGAAATTAGAAATAGAGTTTATTATCAACTTTTCAAAAACATTGTTTCTTTCCACCTTCAAAAAAAGCAAATAAAAAACATCTGTATTTTCTGCATACAGATTTTCATACATATCAGTCATAGATAATGATGATTGTTGCTCAGCTTTAAATGAGGGAAGAAAAGTGACAGAATGGTCTATATGTGTGCCTACGAATGGATTATACCGTTCATCATTAATCATCATTTTACAATTTATTACCAGTTGAAACAGCAACGCTGGTGTAGATGCCTTGCAGTCACGTGACTTCTGACGATGTTTGTTGTCGCCGATGTTGGGTAGCAATGTAACACACGTAGGTAATAATGCTAGCGCTCTTCACCACCAATGTTACTCATTTCTCACCTAGATAGCAAAAAACTAAAACAAAACAGAAAAGGTATGTAGAGATTTGATCCTTATGGAATCGCTCCTGAGCTTTTCCGGCCACTGATGTCGGACTTTTATATATGCAGTCACGAAACTTTACAGATGTGTAGTTGAGATCAAAATGAGAGTCGAGTTTGAAGATGAGCACGGTCAGATCAAGGACAAAAGCCCCCCCCCCCCTTATGCCCCTGGCCTGATTTGATGTCGCGGCTGGTGTGATCCCATCGCAAGATGGTCTCTAGTACGGGATAATAATAATTAACCGTTTAACCGTTAACCAACATTAAGAATTTTAACCGATTAATGCTATTGGTTAAACGGTTAAAAGAAATATTAAAAATGGAATATAAAGCTGAGCTAAACTCAGAGGAGCAGCTTATCACCTAAAGGAGAATAGCTGGTCCACTTTAACAGCCCACCTCAAGTAAGTCTGAACCGGAGTTGCAAGATACAGGAACTTGGCTTGAGGAGTTGTAGCATTTATTCACAGACTAAATACGCACACTGCGCTGCTACATTCACAACTATAACGCCACCGACAACCCCACACTCACCACCGCCACACATACAGGGTCTGTCGGGCACTCGCTAACGTTACACCAGGCTGACAGACTGTATGTGTGTGACAACTGCGGGCACGAAGCCACCAGCAACGCTACATCTCTGAACGTAGCACAAACACACGTGGTTTATCAGACACTCGCTAACGTTACGCTGACCGCCTCGCAGCTAAACTAAATGAGGCGGTGAAGACTTTTACTGGGAAAGTGGCTGCATGTGTCCACGACAATGCACGCAGCAAAACAGACAACTGGGGACTCAGTTGTCTGTTTTGCGCATACACTGCAGCTGGCGATAAATGATGGATCTAACCTGATGTGCATCGGCTTTTCGTTGCAGCCGGGCGGCTTGTTAGGCACTAAAATAGCACCGCTGCATTTGACGCATTAATGTTGTTATTTAATGGTTAATAATCGGTTAACAAGGGTTGGTTATTGGTTTGTAAAACAAATTCTAAATTAGCATCCCTAGTCTCTAGTCATGTCTTTTGTTGTAGACTCTCTACATCCTAGAAGTATTGATGGCAGAATAGGTGCTGAAGTCAGAACTCTGGGTTTTCTTCTTCTTTGGTCTCTGTGATGCCGGACGGATTTCCAGTGCAGCATAACACACATCTTCATCCTAAAATTTGAGATTTGTTGTTTAGAATCGTGATCGTGTACTGATTTATTGCCATGATTCTTTCTATTTTACTGTTTCACCTACCTGATTCAGTCTTGTGTGAGGTCTTTGCTGATCAACTTGAGGTTCTTTAGCTGCAGAAATCAATACAACATCACTACAGGATAGTACACCCAAACTCAAACACAGATCAAAAGAAGAGACTTATCTGAATCCAGATCTAGATTAATTTTCTAGATTATCACAGATATTTCTGACATTAACAAGTTAAACTCAAAAGGAGAGATATACAGTAGTTACCTTTTTTCTGACAGAGGTGATAAACCAGAAGAGAGGAGAGGAGAGAGGAGAGAACAGCAGAAGCTGGACACAGAGAGTACAGCAGACTCCAACACACACCACAGTCCCGTTGAGTCTCATTGTGATGACTCTCACTGGATTCTGAATCAAAAACAAAGTTGTGCCGATTAGCTTCATTAAACTCTGATCTCACCACAATACCAAAATGCCAATATGTTTATTTTTCATTTTCCTGAACAAAGATCTATGCTTATGTGGGTATAAATGTAATAGTTGTTCCATGATCCCAGGAACCCCAAGAATAAAAACGCTTTTGGATTTAAATTAAATTCAGTGGAGTTTGTGGATAACTCATGGTTTCATTGAGTAAAGTTTTATTTTTTACTGCTTTGACATTGCTGTTTATTCTGCCAAGACCCATGCTCAGTGTTGACCCTGCCTGGTTGGTAGACTCTTTTCAACTTTGGCCCCATTTCAGAATTCATAGAAATATCCATTCTGATTTGAATAAAGTTTCTGGTTTATCAGATTTTCAGATATTTCCAGAATTAAGTGCAGTGTGTAACCTTTGACCTTGTTTGAGCCTCAGATTTCAAATGTAAAATCATCCCAAAACTAACTACGCATAAAAACACATATGGAAAATCTTGGGTGCACATTTAAGGATGACTTACAACACTTCAGATGCATGCAGTCTCAGATTTAGGAAGAATTATTTGTATAAGCCATTATACACTATTTGAATCCAGATCGGCAGTTTTTGACACATCTTTACATACAGTATTTTATGTGCACTGTTGTGTGGTAGACTTCATGATGGTTCACCCTTCTGATCATTAATATAAGTGCACAATATCTGGGCACATTTTCCTACTGTATGATACGGCAGGGCGATATGGAGAAAATCAAATATCACCATATTTTTTACCAAATACCTCGATATCGATACTGCAACAATATTGAAGGGTTGACTATTGGTGCTTTTACAAAACATTTACACAATGAGATTTTTGATAGATAATGATCAGTAATGTGTATATAATGACTAAGTGGGTAAAGGCAAACAGCTAGAACAGTCTGGTAAGTTCAGAAAATTACATCACTTTACTGTAATGCAGCCTTTAAAACCAGGAAAAGACAACACATATCACAATATTTCGATATCCAAAATCTAGGACGATATGTAGTCTCATATCACGATATCGATATTATATCAATATATTGCCCAGCCCTACTGTATGATGATGTAGTCAAATTATTACATTTATTGCAGTCACACCGATCTTGCAGGCACAAAGTCAGACCAGCATACTTACCGAATTGGATCCTTGTTGTGACATTGCCATATCTGTAAACATCTCTGAGAGTAATGTAATTTTTATCCTCCACTCTTGTCTGTTCAGTTCCACAGTAGTAGAGGCCCTCATCAGACTCAGTGATGTTTATGATCAGCAGGTCATAGGATTCAGAAGAGAAGTTTCTCACAAATTGAAAACGAGGGAAAATCTTCTGAGGATCGTTAGTGTCGTTGACCGTCAATGAACGGAATTTTACTTTAAGGACAAGAGAAGGCTGGTTTTCATGAGAGCAGTTCCTGTACCACACTATGTATACTCCACTTGATAATTTACAGTCACAGTAGAGAGTGATGTTGTCTCCTGGCCTGACTGTTGCCTCCAATACTGATCCAGAAATTGAATCATGACTGCAGGATACAACTCCTGTAATACAAACACAATTGTAAAAGCAGATAAAAATATGCCCAGTGTTTCAGGGTTTCACATTACAGCAGGTGCAGGTTCCTACTCAACATAACAACAATGAGAATGTTTATGAATTATTTTCAAAATTAAATTGTAATTGAATCATCCGAAATACGTATATAACATTTTTTTTTACCTGAAGAGAACGACCAGAAAAATGTGCAGTCCCTCCATGTGTGATGATGACCGAGAGATAAAAGACAGCGAAACAGGTCTTACTAACGGATATCATGCCCCGCGCAGACTTTTCCATCAAAGGAAGTATACGTGCTGATTGGCCAGTCAAGTGGAACATTTTCTTCTGTGGTTGTTTTCTATTGGTGTAAAGATTTGTGGTATTCTGATGTTTCCTATGTGATCACTTGATAACACATACAATAAGACAAACCCCACTATACCCTGGCGTATAACTGAGGTTTGCTATTCACATGGTAGATTTCAGCATATTAATACTTGCAGTAGTGGCTTTGTAGGACGTACAGTATATTTACTCAGGGTTGTTATAAACTTGGAGATTCTGATGCACAAGTACCAGAAGTAGATAATCCTCCAATTAGGCAATGATGTGGGATAAAATGCATGTTTTGTATACAGTGTAGAGTGAGCAGAAACTTCCAGTTCCACCAAGTTGTCATATTTGAATGTCAATTATCAATGCCTACAAAAACAACCTATAGTGTATGGCCGTTCCAAAAAATTACTCATATGAGCATTGTCTGATCTGCCAAACTCAAACTCAACCACAACCTCTTCTCCCAAGAAAAACGTCATCATCGGTCACATCTACACTTTCATAGTTTCTTATAGCACATATCCCTTCAGAGGACTGATGAGGTGAAGCTGTGGTACAGCTGTGTTCTGTATGTGTCTACACATGCCTGTACTGATGTCCAACTTCGTGGTGTGATACTGTGCAGCGAATTGATGCTCTGTTGTTTTACAAACGATACTCACCACATACAAGCTGTTCAGTTTGGTGTCTGAATAAGAACAAAACCTGTCCTTGATGAAGGTAGATTTATTTCCATCCGCTGTGGTAGGAACATTTACTTTTATGCTAAATTACAAATTAACATCTTCCAGGTCAGCCTGCTGCCACAGTTTGACAAACTGTGACACTTTGTAGACCTCAGAGACCAGATCTGTTTTCTCCCTTTTTGAGCTAAGCGAGTATATTAAACAAGGATCTTCAGAAATAATTAATTAATGATTTTAACTCCACTTTTGAAATTAATTTTGAAGATGTAATAATCCCTTCTTTAGAAGGGCAATCAGTTTTTTTCCATTTGAGATCTACAATGACAAACTATCACTGGAGGCTTTTACATCCATTCAGAAGTTTAAATGGAAAATGTCCAGGTTAAAACAGGGGTGTGTGCAGGGAGTGGCCTGGGCCAAACCTGAAATCTAATTGGTGACACCCCATCATCCTAAACTATTATTGCTCGGGAGGCGGTACCTTAGTTTGAACCATCAATTTGACCAGGGAACCTGTAAGAGAAGGAAGGGTCATTACTTCACTGAACTCACATTGGTGTCAAGCCGGTAGTATTCTACTCGTATTTGATTGTAATAGAGCTGTTCATTGATAATTTACTGTTTAACTGTCAACCGACTATATGAGTTTTGACTGATTATTGTTATCAGTTAAACAGCTAACAGAGAGGAGAATAGCTGGTACCATCAGCCCACCTTAAAGGGATAGTTCAGGTGTTTTGAAGTGGGGTTTTATGAGGTACTTATTCATAGTAGGTGTATTACTTAACAGTAGATGACGGTCGGCGTGCCCCCAGTTTGGAGAAACGGATAGGAGCAGCGGCATCAGAGCAAAGCAATACTGTGCTGTGGACGGGACGGCAGTAAAACATATTTTAGCCACTTAAAAGAAAGGCTCTCCTAAAAAAATTATATTAGTTTAAAGGGACTGTTTGTAAGAATCAGAAATTGGTTGTAACAGCGACACTTGTGGCCGTTAAGTCAATGAAAGTCAGTGTCCTGTTGCTCGCGCTCGCCCCTGTGCACGCGCTACCTGAATGTGAGCGAGCATCCGTCAAAACAGTGAGGCGACACACGCCAGCTAAAACCACAATATCACTCTATATTTCACCTGCTTGGCAGTAATGTTAGCTGACCAGACGAAGATCTCTCCATGAATCAATGCTGATCCTAGTGTTGGCTTTTCCTGCTGCAGCCTCCCGACCGCGGCCGGAGGAAAGAGGGGAGACACCGGCAACCGATCGGAGACGATAACATAACTCGTTGCGGAGCCCCGTCACTTCATAATACACGGGAAACCTCTGTTGGTCTGGAGGAGCTGCAGCAGTTATTTTTGCACAAACATCCACTGTACATTCACTAGATATTCTCAGAGCTAAACTAAGTCGTCTGCAGTGTGTAGTGTGCTCGCATGCACGTGAGGTGGAGCGAGCTGTAAGTGAAGGCAAGCAGGCAGGCAGAGGAGCAGAGACTTCGGCCCTGGAGACCAAAGCTACGGTCTCCCCCGTGTCCTCCGACCCCAGCCAACACTGTTTTGCAAGACGGCTTCACTAGATATAACTTTGCGGTTTTGGTGCTTCCGTGTAGTTTGTGTTGGAGTCTGAGTCTGAACAGCGTAGCCACACGCGAGCTTGCATGGGACACCGACCCGGATTGATTTATACGTGTAAGAAGTTACAAACAGTCCCTTTAAGTGTTCGCAATATTTAGAATATTTTCCGACGGCGACCTGAACTGAAAGTGAAACGTATCTACACTGTTTTCGTCATCTGAGCCTGCTGGCTCTGGAGAGAGTTTCACTTTCACTTCGGTTCCCTGTCGGAAAGGAGAAGGAAAGGGCTGTCTGATGGCAAGATAAAGTGGTGAAAATATTCTAAATATAGCGTACACTGAAATGGATATCGATTCTTTTTAGGTGAGCCTTTCTTTTTAGTGGCTAAAATAGTTTTTTCTGCTGTCCCCGTCCGTAGCACTGTATTGCTTTGCTTTGGTGTCGGTACTCCTGCTTGTTTCTCGATGCTGGGGACACGCCAACTGTCATCTACTGTAAGTAATACACCTACTATGGATAAGTACCTCACACAACCCCACTTCAAAACACCCAAACTATCCTTTTAAGAGAGCCTGAGCCGGAGTTGTAGCTAACTTTGGGGCTAACCCCCTTCGCTTTAATCAGCAGGTGGCTGGCAAGACACGGGAACTTGACTTGGGTTTATTTGAATTACCGGTATGTTTTATGGTTGTGATGTCGCTCAAACGAACAAGTGGCTCTGTGTCACACACTCATTGCACAGGTGCTACTGCGGTAATTTGATTCATCACACAGACCGATTCTTTCCTAGCACGAAAACAGCCCTACTAGAAGTGTATGGTTCAACTTTTTCCCATTGTCTAGTGTTAAAGAAATTCACAAAAATTATAATACTTGGAGTTGTATCAAACTCTACTGGTGTAGGGTCAGGGCTGATGGCTAACTTAAGATAAAAACAGGAAATTGCCTGAAAACAGCAATCATGTCTTGTAACGGTCAAGCAGCCATCACAGCCATTATGAAATGTTAAAGATCGATTTCAATCAAAAAAGTGAATCTGAAGCTGAATGTAATCAACAACAACAAACAGGTTTTCTATCTGAGTTTTTTAAAATTATTTTATTTATTATAAATTGTGTAAGGAAATTAGAAATAGAGTTTAGTATAAACTTTTCAAAAACATCTTTGCTTTCCACCTTCAAAAAAAGCAAATAAAGAAACAACTATATTTTTCTGCATACAGATTTTCATACATATCAGTCATAGATAATGATGATTGTTGCTCAGCTTTAAATGGGGGGAAGATAAGTGACAGAATGGTCTATACGTGTGCCTACGAATTAATTATACGGTTCATCATTAATCATCATTATACAATTTATTACCAGTCACGACAGCAACGCTGGTGTAGATGCCTTGCAGTCACGTGACTTCTGACGATGTCTCTTAACGCCGTTGTTGGGTACCGATGTTACCCACGTAGGTAATAATGCTAGCGCTCTTCACCACAAATGTTACTCATTTCTCACCTAGATAGCAAAACAGACAACTGAGTCCCCAGTTGTCTGTTTTGCGTTTACACTGCAGCTTGTGATAAATGATGGATTTAACTTGTTTGTGCATCGGCTTTTCGTTGCAGCTGGGCGGCTTGTTAGGCGCTAAAAATAGCACCGCTGCATGTGACGCATTAATGTTGTTAGTTAATGGTTAATAATCGGTTAACAAGGGTTGGTTATTGGTTAGTAAAAAACATTCAAAATTAGCATCCCTAGTCTCTAGTCATGTCTTTTGTTTTAGACTCTCTACATCCTAGAAGTATTGATGGCAGAATAGGTGCTGAAGTCAGAACTCTGGGTTTTCTTCTTCTTTGGTCTCTGTGATGCCGGATGGATTTCCAGTGCAGCATAACACACATCTTCATCCTAAATTTGAGATTTGTTGTTTAGAATGGTGATCGTGTACTGATTTATTGCCATGATTCTTTCTATTTTACTGTTTCACCTACCTGATTCAGTCTTGTGTGAGGTCTTTGCTGATCAGCTTGAGGTTCTTTAGCTGCAGAAATCAATACAACATCACTACAGGATAGTACACCCAAACTCAAACACAGATCAAAAGAAGAGACTTATCTGAATCCAGGTTTCTTTGTGATTTAAAATAATTTTCTAGATTATCACAGATATTTCTGACATTAACAAGTTAAACTCAAAAGGAGAGATATACAGTAGTTACCTTTTTTCTGACAGAGGTGATAAACCAGAAGAGAGGAGAGGAGAGAGGAGAGAACAGCAGAAGCTGGACACAGAGAGTACAGCAGACTCCAACAAACACCACAGTCCCGTTGAGTCTCATTGTGATGACTCTCACTGGATTCTGAATCAAAAACAAAGTTGTGCCGATTAGCTTCATTAAACTCTGATCATACCACAATACCAAAATGCCAACATGTTTGTTTTTCATTTTCCTGAACAAAGTTCTATGCTTATGTGGGTATAAGTGTAATGGTTGTTCCATGATCCCAGGAACCCCAAGAATAAGAAAACGCTTTTGGATTTAAATTAATGTCAGTGGAGTTTGTGGATAACTCATGGTTTTCATTGAGAGAAAAAAAATGATACTGCGTTGACATTACTGTTTGTTCTGCCAAGACCCATGCTCAGTGTTGACCCTGCCTGGTTGGTAGACTCTTTCAACTTTGGCCCCTTTTCAGAATTTAAAGAAATATCCATTCTCATTTGAATAATGTTTCTGGTTTATCAGATTTTCAGATCTTTCCAGAATTAAGTGCAGTGTGCAACCTTTGACTTTGTTTGAGCCTCAGATTTTGAATGTAAAATCATCCCAAAACTCACTACGCATAAAAATACATATGGAAAATCTTGGGTGCACGTTTAAGGATGACTTACAACACTTCAGATGCATGAAGTCTCAGATTTGGGAAGAATTATTTGAATAAACCATTAAACACTATTTCACTCCAGATTGGCAGTTGTTGACACACATCTTAGTATTTAATGTGCACTGTTGTGGGGTAGACTTAATGGTGGTTCACCCTTTTGAGCATTAATATAAGTGCACAATATCTGGGCACATTTTCCTACTGTATGATACGGCAGGGCGATATGGAGAAAATCAAATATGATATTTTTGAACAAATACTTCGATATCGATATTGCAACAATACTGTAGGGTTGGATATTGGTGCTTTTACAAAATATTTACGCAATGAGATTTTTGATAAATAATGATCAGTAATGTGTATATAATGACTAAATGGGTAAAGGCACACAGCTAGAACAGTCTGGTAAGTTCAGAACATTACATCACTTTACTGTAATGCAGCCTTTAAAACCAGAAAAAGACAAACCATATCACGATATTTTGATAATCAAAACCTAGGATGATATCGAGTCTCATATCACGATATCGATATTATATTGATATATTGCCCAGCCCTACTGTATGATGATTTAGTCAAATTATTACATTTACTGCAGTCACACCGATCTTGCAGGCACAAAGTTAGACCAGCATACTTACCGAATAGGATCCTTGTGACGTTGCCATATCTGTAAACATCTCTGGAAGTAATGTGTTTTTTATTATCCTCCACTCTTGGCTGTTCAGTTCCACAGTAGTAGAGGCCCTCATCAGACTCAGTGATGTTCATGATCAGCAGGTCATAGGATTCAGAAGAAGAGTTTCTCACAAATTGAAAACGAGGGAGAATCTTCAGATTAAAATTAGCGTCATTATCCGTCGATGAACGTTTTACTTTAAGGACAAGAGAAGAATGGTTCTCATGAGAGCAGTTCCTGTACCACACTATGTGAACTCCACTTGATAATTTACAGTCACAGTAGAGAGTGATGTTGTCTCCTGGTCTGACTGTCGCCTCCAACACTGATCCAGAAATTGAAGCATGACTGCAGGATACAACTCCTGATGCACAAGTACCAGAAGTAGACAATCCTCCAATTAGGCAATGATGTGGGATAAAATGCATGTTTTGTGTACAGTGAGCAGAAACTTCCAGTTCCACCAAGTTGTCATATTTGAATAGGTCAATTATCAATGCCTATCAAAACAACCTATAGTGTGTGGCCGTTCCAAAAAATGACTCATATGAGCATTGTCTTATCTGCCAAACTCAAACTCGACCACAACCTCTTCTCCCAAGAAAACGTCATCATCAGTAACATCGACACTTTCATAGTTTCTTATAGCACATATCACTTCAGAGGACTGATGAGGTGAAATGATGGAAACTATGAAGTGTGACAGCTGTGGTACAGCTGTGTTCTGTATGTGTCTACACAGGTGTAACCCAGGTCACAAAGAGTTAACACACAGAGGTGCCTTAGCCAATCAGAGCGCAGGTTTACCGCACCCCAGGCAGGCTAGACAGTATACGCTACTCAAACGCTAGAGGACACTGTGAGGAGAGGAGCTGCTGCTGAACGGTAAAAATATAGCTCAGATAAAGTTGTAAACACAATATAACGTTGTCAAATCATAATGGTAACAGTCTGTACTCTGTTATAAGCTCATAGATGTGTGTGTGAGAGAAGCCCTGCTCACTGAAAGCTGCTGA
>CAKAKR010067941.1:51724-66149 GCA_916700685.1 Adelosebastes latens | reverse complement strand
TTATTCTTGTAATATTACGACTTTTTTCTCGTAATATTACAACTTTTTTTCTTGTAAAATTACGACTTTTTTCTTGTAATATTACGACTTTTTTCTCGTAATATTACAACTTTTTTTCTTGTAAAATTACGATTTTTCTTGTAATATTACGACTTTTTTCTTGTAATATTCCGACTTTTTTCTCGTAATATTACAACTTTTTTTCTTGTAATATTACGACTTTTTTCTCGTAAAGTTATGACTTTATTCTTGTAATATTACGACTTTTTTCTTGTAAAGTTATGACTTTATTCTTGTAACATTACGACTTTTTTCTCGTAATATTACAACTTTTTTTCTTGTAAAATTACGACTTTTTTCTTGTAATATTACGACTTTTTTCTCGTAATATTACAACTTTTTTTCTTGTAAAATTACGACTTTTTTCTTGTAAAATTACGACTTTTTTCTTGTAATATCACGACTTTTTTCTCGTAAAGTTATGACTTTATTCTCATAATAAAATCTTAGATTTTTTTCCCCTCAATGTGGCCCTAATACTCTGTCGTACTTTTCCGTAGTAACTGTAACTGTAACGGAAAAGGAACAATAAAGTGAGATAAAGCTGTGATCCAGTGAGTGTGATGTGATCTGATGTCTGAGCTGCTCCTGTTTCCACATCCAGGACAGGAAGTTGTCTCTGGGAGAGGACAGGCTGTGTTGTCTTCCTCACAGCGGACCGACTCAACTCACAGTGGACGGAGTCTGCTGGCTTCATTATCAGCTAATATTATACAATAACCAGCTGTTTTTATTCCATTCAATAAAGGGAACGATGGAAGTCGACTCAGGTAAACTTTGATGTTTGCGTGATACTTGTGTTAGCAGCTTAAAACTCATCAAACTTACCGCAGCGTTAGCTCACCAGCTAGTGATGCTAATGCCTCAAATTTATAGACCAAAGAGCCACTAACAACGTTGACCTGCTGGTTAATGTTTTGATGAAGGGTCTTTCTTTGAAAGAGCACAAGCTACATGTGAAAGAGTTTGTTTGGTTTCGTCTGAGTCTCTTTACCGTGTCGAAACTCGCTGTTTTGCAGTTTCACTTGCTGAGTCTGCAGTTTGGTTAGTCATTGTCTAATGCTGGATAAACAAAAATAGTCAGTGTTGCACCTTGACTTAGTAATGGTTTCCTTACTCTTATTCATGCTTTCTAATAGGTATAAGCTACTCTGTCTGATGTGATGATGGCTGGCAATGCTAGTACTAAAACAGTCCTTTGTATCTGTAGACCCTCTGTTATTTTAAACATTGTGAAATGTCTTCTTCTTACAGTGAAACTAAGTGGCAAGTCTTTTCGTCCAGCCTTCACTACACTGATTACCTCAGATATATTCAGTCCCACTGAAGATAATACAATCTAAACTTGGTAGAGAATAGAGTCATCAAACTACCTCCCAACATGTCACATCTTGTTTGTATTCATAACTGTCTTTATTGGGAAAGTCACTTATGGCAGGGAGAAGTACCCTTGGTAACACTTTATAATAACCATCATTTATAAATGGTAATATAATAGTTAATTAAACTTAGTTAATAGTTATTTTACTGTTAAACAATGCATTTATAATTAATAATGTTTACAAATTATGAATAATGTTATAAATTCTGTGTAATATGAAGTAATTATATATAAATATATAAATTTTATATTGTATCATAGCTGATATGAGACAATAACAATTACACTCTGATTACATTAGTAAAGTATTTATTAACAGTTTATTGTTGTACACATTATAACATTTTATATACTATATTAAGATTTAGATGGACCAGAAACCAATTATTAACCATTGACAAAGTATTATCAATCTATCTAAATAATGTTTATAGGTGCTTTACAAAGTATTTATTAACCATTTAACAAGTTATTATAATCATCAGTTGCAGATTTATAATAACATCCAAACAATGTTTATATGTCGGTTTACAAATAATATCTTAATCATTAACAAATACTTTTATATATGTGTGTGTTATATAAAATGCTACTTATAGTATTTAAAATGTTGTAATGTGTGCAGCAATAAACTGTTAAAATAACAAATTCTAGCATTACTAATAATTGGTAAACATTAATTATCATTTAGTTGTTTGTGAACAGTAAAATAACTATTCACAAAGTTTAATTAACTATCAATTTGCCTGTTATAAATGATGGTTATTGGGAAGTGTTACCGTGTTTTTTTTCTTGTTCAATTCTCTGTCTTGGAACAATATCAGCATGTCACTACATTTATAATTTACTTCAGTCCAGTGGTGAAAAATGATTACATTTCACAGTTTGTCAGTTTTAACCATATTGTAACGGTTGGAAATGAAAAGTTGTGATTGAACAGTGAGCACCACATTATCAAATATATTAACTCTGTAAGATCTAATCATGTATATTCCCATTTTTCTAGTTTTCTACACTGATCATAGTGGAAGAGTCAACAGCAACCCACTGTTGGACCAGCTCCCCAGCTACCAGTCCCTGCTCTACCGCAGGAAGTTGTCGACTGGTGGCACCAAACGACGGAGCAGCTCCAGAACGCGACTTGGCTCCACTGGCGTTAGCAAATGGGGCGTGAGCACAGTCAGCAGACATGCGGAGAAACAGAAGAGTCAGACGGATGAGAGACCCATCAGGGAACTAGCCAAGACCATAGCCGAGAAACGCAGAGACAAGTAGGAAAGACACTAGTATCCTTACCACCCTCTTGAAGAAAAGATGTTAAACCGATCTGTTCGAAAATGTTAAATAGGGAATGGGAATCGCGGAGCATTCCGCGACGCGCTGCCATTTTTGGAGGATAGCGTACATGGTTATGGTAGACCGTCATTATATATCACCAGTCTATTCATCTGTCATCTGTCAATTGTTCATCAGCAGAAATATATAACTGAAGTGCGAAAGACACATACCCATATAAGAGAAGCTGAAAGAGGCAAAGGGTCCATATGTTACAAAATTGACATTAGTTTATGATATTGATCCTTATGAATTAGGAGGACCATGACAGTTTGCCACCCATTACGGTAACTGATGTGTTTCAGCATTAGTGAACACCTGTCAGCAGTTCAAAATATGTTTTATGTCATAATATCTTTGGAGGCCGATGTCCAGTTCACAAACGGGTAGGTATATGACATTAAGATCTACAAGCCAAATGCCGACTACACAATCATCAAAGATAAACTAGCTGATGTTATGCTAATGGAATACTAACAAAACATCAGTTAACACTGCATATTTAATCTACCGGTATCTTGCAAAATTAAACCCATAATGTTAGCCTACCTTTGTGTCTGACTGTATATTATATATACTACAATTCTGCTTTTTAATCTCATTCACTGTGCAGTGTTTTGTGTTAGCGTTTGACACTTGCAGTAAACACCCAGCGGATGGTGCTCTTATATTAACCCCTCTATCCTCTATCCTGCTGTCGGTGACATCACATTCCCATTCCCTATTTATGTTTTTATTGTTTGGCTATGTTTAAAAGTTATCATATAGTGTAAGTCAGTAAACAATGTGTTTGTCCACTAGAACACAACGCTTGGAGGAGGATCGAGAGCTCAGCGGTTTGAGACAGCTGAGGCAAAGCACCCGCAGGCATCTGAGGAGGCTGAGGGATGACGCCCATGAATGGCTGAGCTCCCTGAAGCTCTGGAGGGGAGACATCCACCTGATAGAGGGTGAGAGATGAAAAATGAGATGGACTGTCCTTAGCCTCAGAGGCATTTATTGATTACTACTCAGGATGACCGACATGAGTAAATATACTTTTGCTCTAACAGAAAGTGCACCAATTGTGGTTTTGTTGTCCCAAAATTAATTTCTCCATCTCTTCTCCTTCACACTCAATAGGGATGTTTGGCACAGGGATCCTGTCTTACTTCTCCTTCCTGCGCTTCCTGGTCATGCTCAACTTGATCATCTTTGTGCTCATGTTCAGCTTCGTCATGTTACCCATCATCATAGCCCCCAACGCTTCAGGGAATATCACCTACAACCAGAACGACGGTGAGAGGACGCTCGTTTGTTTCAACCTTGCGCATAAACTCGGCATAGAATAGTCTTGAGCTTCTACTCCCCTGTGTTTTACTACAGGAAGTGTGTGCAGTGTGTATCCCAGCAGCGCCCGGCGAGGTCTGGTCATCTTTCATGAGCACATTACAGATCTGCTGTCTGGTGGAGTAAGTCTTTGCACTTCACATTTAAAGGGTAACTTTGGTATTTTTCAACTCGGACCCTATTTTCCCATGTTTTTGTGTCTAACTGACTAACAATTTCTGAAATAGGTCCAGTATTGAGGGAGAGCGCTGTAGATGACAGCTGCTCACAGGTTGCAATATGGTGCTATTGGGGCAAGCTGGCACCATCATTTACTGTACGTCCACTAAAAGTGCTTTTTTTTTGCCATGACAGGCTCTGGTTGTTATTATAAGTTTCTGACATTATGAAAAGAGTCTCGCTCAAGGAGAAGTCTCGTTGTGAAATCTGGCGAGGTGACGTGTTGCCGGAAGACAACGGTGGAATAGTGAAATACATCCGTAGTGCCAGCCGGGCAGAGTTTGTTGTGTTGGAGTACAAAAAGCGTAGCTTAGTGTTACCTAAAAGATTTCCAATGTCATGGCTGAATATTTAGATGATTTCGGTGATGTGGATGAGGTCTTTGAATTCCATGGCCGCCTGTATTTATTTGAGCCAGAGTATACAGATATTCAGATTTCACAAGGAGACTTCTCCTTGAGAGGGACTTGGACACAATAACAAACAGACTGGATCAAGCGAAAGGTAAGAAAAAGGTTTGATTTCTCTGTAGGGTTCCTTTCCATAATGTTGTCAGACACTTATAATAACAATCTGAGCCTGTCAGTGGTTGATGCTGCTCACTTTCCCTCGCAGCTCGTTTCACGGCTGCCGGTTACGGCGTTCTCCCTCAATACTGGACCATTTTTAGTGTTTTTCAAGTGTTGTCCCCATTAGTCACATAAACACAAAAACATGGGGAAATAGGCTCCAGGTTGAAAAATTACCCTTTAATGGTCCCTGGAAGAAAAATAAAGGTTGCATTTGGTTTCTTCACTCACCTTTTGTTCCTAACCTGCAGGGCTTTCTGGAACAAACCTATCTTTTCTACGGCTACTACAAGGTGGACAAAATACACTTTTCCAAGACCACTTACAATTTACCGCTGGCCTACCTGCTGGTCACAATAGCCTACCTGTTCCTCAGTCTCATCTGGATTGTTAAAAGGTACTGAAAAGACAACAATTTTACTTCAGTTTAACTTCTGGAAATGTCGCTCACTTTGAATAACTTTTCTTCTTCAAGGTCTGCCACGGGATTCAAACGTAACCTGGTTCAGGATGAGGATCGCTTTCAGAGCTTTTGCAACAAGATTTTTGCCGGCTGGGACTTCTGCATCACCAACGAGAACGCCGTGAGGCTGAAGAGAAGCAGCTTGCTCTATGAGCTCAGGGTTAGTTAATCATATCTGTTGAACACGATGTGTTTTTATAGGGCGGAATTTAGCAGGAGCCAAAAGATAAGATTCAGGAAGGTCAATGTAAACCTAAATAGAAGAATAGTGTCGGAAAAGTATAAGGCTACATCCACACTAATACGTTTTTGTTTTAAAATGCATAACTTTTGCTAGGTAACGATGACGCAAACACCCACGTTCACTTCTTGATTGGGTCTTATCAGTCATGATTCATCACGCCCCATCACGTGAACCTTTTCCGTAAGAAAACAAACGACATCAGCCTCGAACCACCAGGGGTTAATTTCAACATGGATAACAAGTTACAAGCGTTGCTGACTTTGTTGTCTCTGCTAGCAGCTGTTGTGCAGTTAAATACCGTGTTTTATAATGTTACAACTGCCTACATGCACAGGAGGCAAGCTATTATTCAAGCACTTTACATCAATTCCCATGTCCAGCGCTGCTTCCTGTTTACACCGGCACGCGAATGCCCAGTGTACGTGAATGGTCATGTGATATGCGTTTTCAGGCGTGGTAGTATGGACGGAGATCAATTCTGAAACGGCCCTAAAACGCTCCTCTGGACGGAGATCGCCTATTAGTGTGGATGTAGCCTAAAGCTACATGTAATATCAAAGAAATATAACTAAGATTTCTACCTCTCACTTTCTTCAGGATGCTTTTTTTTTGTAGAGCTTTTCAAAAAAGCTCTTTTCACTTGATGTGTTTTTCCCTCAGAAATGAGTTGTTTGTTGCAATTGTTTAATCTATTGAATGTTTGCCTGCCTCGTTCTAAAATTGCACGTTCTTCTATCCCCAGACAGATTTGGAGGAAGAGAGGATCAAACAGAAAATAGCAGATCGCACACGCAAAGAGAGGTGCCGGATTTACCTCATCCGCCTCATTCTCAACCTTTTTGTTATCGGCGTACTGGCTGGTTGCTTCTACAGCATTTATTTAGCCACCATCTTCTCCCAGAAAGTACAGATGGATAAGATAAAGGTAATGATGATGTCCTTTGACCTTCACTTCGGTCTTTTATTATTATCCTTCTGTCCAAGTAACTGATTGCCGCTACTAGAAACTTCATTCAAACTTGAAACCAGATTTTGTTTGAGTGATCACTTATGATTTTCTCTTTTTTTCTAGTTCTGTAAAGCATTCTATAAAATGTAGCTCCTGACTCTTTAATCTCCCTAGGGGAAAACGTTTATCAAATTTAGACCTTTAAACAGACATCTCTTTTTCCTCGGTTACAGGAGAATTTCATCGTGGATCTCATCTATGAGTATCTACCCTCAATTGTCATCACCTTGGCCAACTTTATCACCCCCCTCCTCTTCTCCGTTATCATCAATTATGAGGACTACTCGCCTGCCTTCGAGATCCGCTTCACTCTCATGAGGTACAGTGGACTTGGAATTCACTAACCTCTTCCTCATCCTTTCTCTTAACCCTCTACCACAATAGACCAGTTTTTGTCTTTTTTAGGGGGGTACAGGGGCTCTTTAGGGGGAGATAGCAGGTATATATGTCACATAGAAGTGGTGTACATCACCAGAAAGCTGAAGCTGCCTGAAGATTAATTTGAGATGCAGCTCAGCACCGTGTGTCAAGTTGTTCTAGTCACAAATCCAAAATAAACATGAAGTAATTTATTAATTATTTAAAATAAATTGTAAAAGTGCATAAGAAGGCTTAGAACATTATGATAGAAGTACAGTATAGTATACGATGGCCTTAACTGAGAGACAATTAAGTCAGTCAGGATCGCGAGTCTCAGAGGGTTAACGGTGATATTTACTTGAAAAATTGCATTAGTAGACAAACGCTATCAGGAAAATTGGCACATTTGCCAATAAACGATGATGCAAAAAGGAGGATTTAATACATACAGTCATGACTAAGATGTGTTAAAGTATATATAGCAGCTTGTTAGTGTGACCCACGTACTGCTATGTTAGCACCACGGTAGCTGTTGGCTAGAAAGACACAACAACTAACCATAATATCTCTATAACCATATTTATGATCAAATTGACACATGTTCTATTACACAGACTCGTGGCTGTTATGAAAAGTTAAAGTTACATCTCCTAACTCGTACAATTCCCCGAGCCTCTGGCTGCGCGACTACTTCACTCAGAGCAGCTGTCAATCACAGCTGTCAATCATGATGTCTCACCCCCTTTTTATAGCATCAAATAACTAACATGAACATACATCAGTGTGATAAGAACTACCTAAAATGACAATAAACATATTTGGGAAAAATGTATTTGATGCGTACTTCTATGGGTCCCATTCGCTAACATGGAGGGGGCGGGATTTATTGCCTATACTGCAGCCAACCACCAGAGGGAGATCAATGTCATGTCGTCCGTCTTTATATGCAGTCTGTGGTGTGGACATGTTTCTATTGTGAAACACTTGCTGTAATATCAGTAACACTATATGGCTGAATGTGCTAATTTTCTGTCCTTCTTTCTCTTTTCTTTTTCCTTTCTCCCTCCTTTCTTCGCAGGTGTGTCTTCATGCGGTTGACCAGTATTGGGGTTTTGCTCTTCTCTCTCTGGTCTCAGATCACTAAATGTGAAAAGGAGCCCTGCATCTGTGGTTATAACCATTTGCTTTACTCGGTAAGTCATTTCCCTGCGTTCCAACACAATATACAATGATTCCTTGTAATAATACACAGGTGCCAGCATCAAACCAGCTTTTATCTCCATGTCAACATGCATACCTGTAGCTCGCTGCTTGATGATTTCCTGAAACTATCTAAGAGGTTGCAAAGCTAATAAGGTTTAATTTTAGAATGTTAGTCATCATTTACATGAGATTATAACTGCACGGGCATTTGCCCATTTTTTGGTCTTGATAAAAATGCCCTTCACTGGTAAGTGAGCACCACATTTGTTCAGTCCTTTCTCACTCATTCGGGTTTTCAGTATTAAATCCATTCTTCTTCCGTAAGGTGGAACTGATCCTGGGATGAGTCTCCGAAATACTTCCCTCAAATCTTATGATGATATATTCAAAGTGCTTTTTATTTGTGCCTCTGTCTACCTCTTTGTTGTTGTCCACAGTGTTGGGAGACCCGTGTGGGCCAGGAGATGTTCAAACTCACCATCTTTGACTTCATCATCATTGTTGCAGTCACCATCTTTGTGGAGTTTCCCAGAAGGTAAGTCCTCATCTTACCTAAGGCAAAAAAAAAACTTCAACCTTTTATTAGTCTAGTTTTATGGACAAAATGTGATCATCTTAAGACATTTCAAGAGGCTTTGACATTTTAGGAACAGTGTGTAGCATTTAGTGGGATCTATTGGCAGAAATGGAATAAAATATTTAGGACTGTCAGTTGATTAAAATATTTAATTGCAATTAAACGCATGATTGTCCATACTTAATTGCAAATTAATCGCACATTTTTTATCCGTTCAAAATGTACCTTAGAGCGAGATTTGTCAAGTATTTAATACTTTTATCAACATGAGAGTGGGCAAATATGCTTGCTTTATGCAAATGTATGTCTATATTTATTACTAGAAATGAATTAACAACACAAAACAATGACAAATATTGTTGAGAAACCCTCACAGGTACTGCATTTAGCATAAAAAATATGCTCAAATCATAACATGGCAAACTGAAGCCCAACAGGCAACAACAGCTGTCAGTGTGTCAGTGTGTCAGTGTGTCAGTGTGCTGACTTGACTATGACTTGCCAAAAACTGCATGTGATTATCATAAAGTGGGCATGTCTGTAAAGGGGAGACTCGTGGGTACCCATAGAACCCATTTTCATTCACATATCTTGAGGTCAGAGGTCAAGGGACCCCTTTGAAAATGTCCATGACAGTTTTTCCTCGCCAAAATTTAGCTCAAGTTTGGAGTGTTATTTAGCCTTTTTCATGACAAGCTAGTATGACACGGTATAACATACCAATGGATTCCTTAGGTTTTCTAGTTACCTGTATCTTCACTCTAGCTTTAAAACTGAGCCCGCTACAACCTAAAAATTGCAAGTTGCGTTAAAGAAATTAGTGGCGTTTAAATGAATTTGCGTTAACGCGTTATTATCGCGTTTAATTTGACAGCCCTAATAATATGAATAAGTATGTATTCTTTAGTGTATAATCACCTGAAAATAAGAATCATTGTGTTTTTGGTACCTTAGAATGAGATGTTTATATCTACATAGGGAGTGGGTCCTCTTCATGGAGCTGACCGCCATGTTTTTACAGTAGCCCAGAACGAACAAACCAAACACTGGCTCTCAAAAGGGCCATTCATGTTTTCCCGTTGGCCACCATAGTTCTCCTACACTTTTGGCACACGGGAGAAGTTTCAGTTGGTTGCAATCTGCAACCTCACCGCTAGATGCCGACAGATCCTACACAGTGCTCCTTTAATTTGATAAAGTATTCTGTCTCTGTATGACCGTTGACATATTCTACAGTATTTTCAGTATTTTTTAAGCTTTACTCAAGTATATGTTTTTTATTCTGTTGCAATCCAATACATTTTCTTGCCTTTCCTCTGGTGATACTTTTAGGTGGAAATCTTTCTCACCCTTTGTTCTTTAGTCATTTGTAACAGTGTCCTTGTGTTACTCTGCACTTCTCAGGCTGATAGTGAATCACTGTGACTGTGGCCTGGCTAAGTGGTGGGGCCAGCAGGAGTTTGCTATTCCTCAGAATGTGCTAGAGATCGTCTACGGTCAAACCATCTGCTGGATCGGCACGTTCTACAGCCCGATGCTGCCTGCCATCTGCACTATTAAATACTTCTTTATCTTCTATATCAAAAAGGTGATTTTTTTCTTACGTTTTTTTTTTTTTTACATGAGTCAAAATCAGATGTTGTCGAAGTTTATGATGTTCTTTTGTGCTCCTTATTTGCAGGTCTCATTGATAAACAACTGCCGTCCAGCCACACGTCCGTTCCGAGCTTCCAGCTCCAACTTCTTCTTCCTGGTTGTGCTACTGATAGGCCTGGCTCTGGCCTGTCTGCCTGTCACGTTTAGTGTGGCACAGTGAGTAATGCACTGTCGATGACCATGTTAGGTTTTAACTTCAGTCTGTAGAGCTGGGGGGGGTCACGGTTGAGCTCTATTGGGTAATATCGTGTCAATATTTTTTTATTTTTTTATTTTACTGTTGAATATACATGGAGACAGGATATTTGACATTTCTGCCTTCTGCATTTCACCGACTAAATAAATGTAGCACCGCTCATTTCTACAGCTTGCATGTTTCTCCTGGCATATATACTCATTCACTCATCTCTTGTTGCACAGAATAAACTCTTCACAGGCCTGTGGACCATTTGTTAATTACAACACCTCCTGGGAGGTGCTGCCAACTACAGTATCCGAGTTACCCCACGGAATCAAAACACTCCTCTTCGCTCTCTCATCAGAGGCCTTCGCTGTCTCCTTCTTTGTTGTCACATGGTACGTGTTTCCGTCCGGTATTTCAACATTTGAACTGTTGGTAACAAAGTGGTCTTTTCTCTCTGTGGTTGTAATTTTTAACACTTTCATTTTCCCCTGCAGTTTGGCCATGTTTTATGTGATTGCACTAGCTGGAGCTCACAAGAGAGTCATTAACCAACTGAGGGAGCAGCTAGCCATGGTAGGTTTACTCAAAAACCAAGTCTCGTCAAGTCTGTTTCAACATTTTTAGGGCTGTCAATCGATTCAAATATTTAATTACATTTAATCTCAAAATAATCAACTTTTATCTGTTCAAAATGTACCTTAACGGGAGATTTGTCAAGAATTTAATACTCTTATCAACATGGGAGTGGACAAATATGCTTGCTTTATGAAAATGTATGTGTATATTTATTATTGGAAATCAATTAACAACACAAAACAATGACAGATATTGTCCAGAAACCCTCACAGGTACTGCATTTAGCTTAAAAAATATGCTCAAATCATAACATGGCAAACTCAAGCCCAACAGGCAACAACAGCTGTCAGTATGTCAGTGTGCTGACTTGACTATGACTTGCCCCAAACTGCATGTGATTATCATAAAGTGGGCATGTCTGTAAAGGGGAAAGTCGTATCTTGAGGTCAGAGGTCAGGGGACCACTTTGAAAATTGCCATGCCAGTTTTTCCTTGCCAAAATTTAGGGCAAGCTTGGAGCGTTATTTAGACTCCTCGACAAACTAACCATTAATATGATGCCATTATCTTTACTCTAGCTTTAAAAATGAGCCCGCTACAACCAAGAAATCACAAGTTGCATTAATACGTTAAAGAAATCAGTGCCGTTAAAGTGAATTTGCTTTAACGCGTTATTATCACTTTAACTTTGACTGCCCTACAATTTTTCTGTTCTATGTCTTTTCTTAATTATACATTGACCGTGCTAATTATACATTGACCGTGCTTGATCATCATTTGTTGATTTGATCTACTATCTATGCGTCATTTTGTTTCCCAGGACGGCCGTGACAAGCGTTTCCTGATCCAAAAGCTGTGCCAGGCCCAGAGGCTCTCAGCTGTGTCCAAATCCCAGCCCCGCAGCAGCCGAAGCAGCCGAAGCAGCCCCAGCTACCACACCAGCTTCTCCAACAATTTCAATGAAGGTGTGTTCCTGGCACACTCCCCTCCTGACTCCTTCACACATGTGTGAGGCAATGACCTGATATTACAGACCAAAAATCAGAGACTGGACAGACGGACTGGAGTTGAAAATCATGTCTTCAATCTCCTTTTTATATTGTGAAAACACTACAATTTGGGAGCTTCTATGGACCTGCTTACATTCATGTGTTGTGTCTTTTCAGTGTTCTTTTGTTGACAGTCTGATTATTATAAAACTATTATGAGGCCACAATGTTCAAGTATTTTTAAACCAGAATGATCATGGCTTGTCACATGTTTTTGTGGTGTCTTTCCCTGCTATATGTACTGTCACCTTTTCCTTCTGAGAAGGACTTGAATTACTATAACCACTGGAGTATGAAAAACCTTTCTGAATTTTATGCACTTTAAATGTATTAACACTACCGTTTTCTTACTTTTATAACTTTTCTGTTTACAGAACAGTGTGTTCTGTGTGCGTTTTTAGCATTTATCATTATTAATAACTGAGGCTGGATAATAATGCAAAGAACTGATTCATTTCAAAACACTAAACTGTAATCATGTTCATTTTATCATTACTGTGACTGTTTTTTAAAAAGATTTTATATGGATTTCCCATTTCTACATATAGAATCTACATCAAATACACTTCCCGCATCAACAAAACAAAAATCAACAATCCTAACGACAAAACAATACAAAATACATTTATTTTTTCCAGAGTAGTAGTGTAGGAGAGTATGTGGATTTCCAGTATAAGTTAAGATTTTGAGTATAAGTTATTTAAATACAATTGATGGAAAAAGGAATAATCCAACTCTGCCGATACCTCTCTGTATCTTGAAATATACAAATTGATGGGTTCAAATTAAATTTCACCCCCATTATCTCTGATAAACACTGTTCTATATCAAACTTTCTTTTTTTTTTTTTAATTTTGCAGCAATCCTTAAATCCACATTAAGACAGTTCTGTAACTTTTGAATCTGATTCTCTCTGTAAGCGGTTCTATTGCTGGTGGAAAAAGGCATGGGGAAAGTGGCAGCCCTAGTCCCCAGACAGTATGTTATTAGTCTGAATCTTAGCTGTAGGATATTTATCTAGTAATTTTACAAATTTATAATGTCAACCAGAAGATGAAAACCAAAAAAGGCCACTCAAAACTGACAGTTTTTGTAACTAATATAACTTTTGGATGGTGGGTGTTGGTAGCTAATGTGTTGTTGGTACTAATAAAATAATGTTACGTCAGATATTGGAAATAAATGTTGTTTAACTTTATTTTGATGCATATTATATGACTGTGGTGACTGGAAAATAAATAAATATTGAAATTTGTCAAACAGTCTTCATTTTTTCAGTTAACTACAAATTTGCAGTCTTCAAATATCACTCAATTCCCTACACAGCCAAGATAGGTGACATATACTCTTTATTAATGAGAGAAAATATGACAAGTCTTAACTTCCTTAAAAGCCAGTGGGTACCATCTGGTCAAACATGATGAGGGGAGTATATTCATCTTCCATATGTATGAAACATACTGTTATGCAGTTTAAAATTTCCCACCGACTGCACTGGACCAAAATTAAAGACTATTCCAATTCCCATCCGATATAGACCCAATGTGTGACTATTGCAAGCAGAACCAGGCCACTCCAATTCACATGTTTGGGAATTGTCCTAAATTGTTTTATTTCTGGCAGTTAATATTCAGTATGCTTTCCAAAACTACTGATAAATCCTTAGAACCATCAGCCTACCTTGCTTTATTTGGTGTGGTACCACAAAATTTTACTTTTAACAACAATAAACTAAACCATTGGTCTTTTGCTACGCTGGTGGCAAGACAAATTTTGATTAGCTGGAAAGATTGCAACCCTCCAACATTTGCACAATAGCATAGAGATATGTTGTGTTTTATTAAGTTGGAGAAGATCAGGTATACTATTAATGGGTCAGCTGACGAGTTTTCATTGATATGGCAACCTTTCCTTTGTCGTGTTGATGCCTTAAGCTCAGATGACTTTGTGGCTGAGTTTGGTGTATGTATGTGTATGTATATATGTAAAGTACAGTGGCGGCTGGTGGAAATGTTTCTAGGTAGGGCTGTTCTACATCCAATCAATTTCAGCAAACATCCCAGTATGATTTAATGCAAAAAAGTGAAGGTATCAAAAACACATTACTACTTTGCAGTTAAATAATCAACAATTATTTTATTCCAACAGGAGCAGTAAAGAATGCTCAGAGAAACACAACAGTATAACATGTACTCAGTGGTGGAAAGTAAC
>CAKAKR010067941.1:34424-51704 GCA_916700685.1 Adelosebastes latens | reverse complement strand
TTCTTTTACATTATCTTACTGATTTGTTTTAATGCACTATTTATTTTTTACATACATTTTAATAAACATTATTTTTTGCCTAGATGAATAGACTTAGCAGGTTACAGACATAGGAATAGTCACACTAAATACAATTAAAGGCACTTGTTAGGAAAAAGGCTATAATAGACTTGTTGACACTTTTCCCAAAATGTCTGTCTATAGCTGGCAACAAGCACAGAATGCAAACCATAACAACATGTGAGTGAAGAACAGAGCTAATTCACTGATTTTACAATCATGTACAATGTACAAGCCTCACATGTGCAGATCAGGTCCCAGAATTAAAACAATACTGCATGAAACTGTTACTGATGATACTTTAGATAGTTGATCAGCAGTAAAGTGATGTTTTTTAAGAATGCATTATAGTTCAGTTAAAAAACGGCCTATGAGCTTAATTTAACAGGTTTTCTTTTTTATTAACAGTAAAGCACTGTTTTTAGCAATAACAGGTTAATACTGTTGAAATCCTGCTGTAAATTAACAGCAATTGTTTACAGTGTGGATATGTGTGTGTCTCTGGGACTGGTTGGTACCTGAGTTTGTGCACATGTACCTTACAAATATATATGAATAGCACCTGAATCCAGTGGCGGCTGGTGGAATTTTTTCTTGGTAGGGCTGTGCCACATCCAATCAGTTTCAGCAAACATCCCTGTATGATTTAATGCAAAAGAGTGAAGGTATCAAAAACACATTACTACTTTGCAGTTAAATAATCAACAATTATTTTATTCCAACAGGAGCAGTAAAGAATGCTCAGAGAAACACAACAGTATAACATGTACTCAGTGGTGGAAAGTAACTAAGTACATTTACTCAAGTACTGTACTTAAGTACAATTTTGGTGTACTTGTACTTTACTTGAGTATTTCCATGTTCTGATACTTTCTACTTCTACTCCACTACATCTCAGAGGGATATATTGTACTTTTTACTCCACTACATTGATTTAATAACTTTAGTTACTTTACAGATTCAGATTATTTAATTGAATCCCACACTGGATATTAACCAGTGGATGACATGATGATGAAATTCATCATTTTGCCATATATTTTGGTTGTGACAAGGGCTGGGCAATATATCAATATCGATATCATGATATGAGACTAGATATCGTCTTAGATTTTTGACATATCGTAATATCATGATGAAGTGTTTTGAAGTTTTAAAGGATACATTACAATAAACGATGTAATTTTCTGAACTTACCAGACTGTTCTAGCTGTTCTATTATTTGCCTTTTACACTTAGTCATTATATTCACGTTACTGATGATTATTTATCAAAAATCTCATTGTGTAGGCTAAATATTTTGTGAAAGCACCATTGGTCAACCCTACAATATCGTCGCAATATCGATATCGAGGTATTTGGTCAAAAATATTAGATTTTTTTCCATGTCGCCCAGCCCTAGTTGTGACAGACTCCCAAATCCACTCTTTAATTGAAACCATTGAAGATTCAATGATCAAACCGGACCACATGAATAGACGCAAGTTTATTGCACTTTATCTCTCCTACTTTTTTGTTTTTTTAAAAGACCCAGTTTAACCATTCACAACCTTTTCCAGGTGCAGGAGAGAGCGGTAAAAGCACTTTGGTCAAACAGATGAAGATCATCCACAGTCATGGATTCACCAAGCAAGAGCTCACCAGCTTCAAGGTTGGAAACACACACACACACACACACACACACACACACACACACACACACACACACACACACACACACACACACACACACACACACACACACACACTGCCTGATGTTTTTATCAGATAGTCTATTAGCATACAGTGGGCTTGGTGTAGTGATTCCAGAAGAAGAGAGCTGGATAACAATCACATTTGTCTCATACAGTATCAGTGTAAAAACTGACAAATTACGTAAAGGTTATATTGATAACATTTTTATGGAGATAAATATAATAAAAATAATAATAATACATCCACAGAGCTTGTAGAAAGGTGCCAAATAAAAGTATGGCTTTTCCTGAAAAGAATAAATATTATGACTGTGAATTAATCATTGGCGGGTCCAAAATGAATGTTTTGTTTATCTCTGTAGAAGATATCTGATGTTTGGTTCCCTCTTCTAACAAGGCTTGTGAGCCAATAGTGTAACAGCGTTGGTATCACGTGGTATCTCTGTGTCGTCAGTTAGTGTAGAAAAAATGGATAAATGGAGATTGACGGTAAGTGTCTGGCAACAACTTGTCGTGAAGTGAATACAATGGAACGGGGGAGGGACAATGAGACATCTAGTGGCTGAATGTTATCAATAGCACCTTTCAAACTGATCAATATGTCATTTGTTTAGGTTATTATAATCATAGTTTAGTTTCAAGTAACCTGACTCCAATAGAGGAGGTCAAGAGGTCAGTTTCTGCTGCAGACGCAGGCGACGCATTGCAAGTGAGAGTGACTTTATAGTTGAAAGATGTCGAGGCAGTGATGGAGATGAACAGGAGATGAGATGGAAATCGGGGCGATGATTAGTTCATGTGGGGGGACTGAGATTTCTCACGAAACACAGGGTCAGATCCAAGTTGGTATGCAGTGGTTTGGCTCGCATCTGCTCTTCCTTCTGTGTATGTGTGTGTGTGAGCAACTGGAAGCCAAATTCCTCCGTTGTACTATGGGTTGGGATGGGGTGGGGAGAATGGAAACGGTTCAACACACACACACACATCAGCTTTACCCCATCAGCTTGTTTTGATTGAAGGCTTATCTTTCTCCACATCCCCCTCCTTTAACCTCTTACCATATTTTCACTCTCCTCTTTTCCCTTCCCTTTCCCCTTTACTACTTTTCCGCTTTTTCTCTGCCTGCCTCCTCCTTCCTGTCATGAATGTATACATAATGAGTATGTGATGACAGATAAGGTCTTCATCGTGCTACAGATACCTGCTCTTTAATAACCGCCCCGTCACTGGAATAGACTGACGGGGCAAACTTTATAAAGGAAGATGGTGGAGTTTGAACTCACCTAAACTCAATTCACACTCCTGTTGTGAAACAGACTACAAACTGAAATCAGGCTCCAAAGTGAAGCTACACTGAAGCAAAAATGGCTTTTAACATTATTCACAAAAGACCTAGATTTGGACAGATTGTTGGCGTTAGTGCGTGTGATCCTCTTATGTCCAAAACACTGCATACTTTGTCAAAACTTTAGCAGTTGCTCGTTGGTCAGGATGATGCACTCACACACTCGTATGACATCTGAAGGTCCCAGTTGTTTGTACAGGCAGCTGGGACGTTTGAATGCATTCCTAGATATTAAATACTCCTCCAGCTCCCTCTCTGTACTCCCCTCTCATGTCTCATAACAGTCACCTTGTCTGCAGTTCACTCCTGTCAACACAAGCATCATGCTTTCTTTTATTGGACTGTGCCGGAGAAAGAAATATAACCCCTGAACAGGTCCATTTACAGTATGTTTTTATCAGTTTGAGGATGGCTCGATATCAAACCTCAACACTTTTTTGGTACCAAATGAAATGTGTATCAAAAACTATCAAATGTCTGGTCTAATTCATAATCACAATCATAGTGGCAAACTCTCAAGGTCTTCCTTATTCGTCAGGATAGATATCATTAAAGTAGCAGTAGGCGGAATATTTTTGGCATCATTGTGCTATAATTCCATAATAACCTTTCAGCATATTGTAATTCAAGTGTTCTGAGAGAAAACTAGACTCCTGCACCTCCTCATGGCTCTGTTTGCAGGCTTTAAAAAATCTAGCCTGTGACGGGAGACTTTGACCAATCACAGGTCATTTCAGAGAGAGCGAGCGTTCCTATTGGCTGTGTTCCGGTCATGTGAGCGGTGCTTGATATTCCCTGAAGAGATCTCAACAATGGGTCACAAACCTCATTTTACAGCTAAACAGTGCACTACAAGATGTTTCTGAAAACATTCGAGGAGAGAAATAGGCATTACAGTAACATAATATTGATTCATATTTGATAAGCGTGGCCTAATTTGACCGTTTGGTCAGAGTTTGCGAGTGATTGACAGCTGGCTCTCATAGACGGTTGCTGGACAGCAGATCCCAGATCAGCTCTGACTGTTTGTTTTCTTCCGATCTGTGAAATCTTGCAGAGGCCGTTAGGAGCACCGGAGGACACAGAGGCACATGATTTTTTTCCGGTTACCTGTTTCATGTACTACTGTCAGGATATAGCGACTGTTTTATAAAAATAACTTTTAATCATATTTGCTCCAATTTCGCCAACTTCAGCTTTAACTAACTTACATTTTTTAGTATACCGCCCCTTTGCCTCTGTCAGCTTCTCTTCATACGGGCATTTGTGTTTCGCACTTAACGATTGACAGATGACAGATGAATAGACAGGTGACAGATAATGATAGTCTACCGTTGCTCCGTATGCTACCCTCCAGAATGCTCCGTGATTCCCATCCCCTATTTTATTTAGGCAAAGTTTTTGTACTCAGTAAACAAGGATATTTTACATTTGCAAGTATATTGCGTATGTTCACGTATCAACACGTGTTTAAAGCCGGTAGTCAAATCTCCTTTGTTGCCCATGCTGTCAGTTGGGTTTGCCTTTGTTCTCAGGTGACGCCCTTGTTTTGGAAAAATGAAACTAACCCACAAACCTGCCCTTCCCTATCCTGACCATCCCAACCTCCCACAACAAACACAGACACACCCTCCCCTGCACACACACACACACACACACACACATATATGAGCTCATCGTTCTTTATCAGGCCTGTGTGCATATTGTTCCACATGTGTTTGTTTCTATCTCTATGTCTGTGTGTCCACCAGTTCTCTCATATTTCCCCTGAAGGCAAAGCGATCTCTTTATATCCCTGTCTGGTGTTTTTGTTGCCCTGCCAGCCAGGTTTGTATTGCATTAGGACCAGGACAGGACAGTAATGGGAGGGAGAGGGCTCCTCTTTGTCTCATCCCTCCTTTATTTGCAGCCCGAGGCCGTGGTGTTGTGTTTACTCTGGATGGGCTGAATTTTTCCCTTCATTCTCTTCCAATCACATAACTTTGTGTCAACAAAAGTGAGGCTTTGTGTGTGTGTGTGTGTGTGTGTGTGCGCGCACATGTAATGGATAAAATGTCTGAACTGAATTTGTATTGTTCAGCCTGGAGTCTCTTTGTTGATTCAGGTGTTTGTATCAAGGATAAGTTTCTTGAAAAATGCAATGAATCCGGGAGCTTTCTCACCTGGAACAACTGTGAGGTTCTGGTTTGTGAAATCAATAGAGCATAAAACCTACAAACACAGACACACATTCTTAGTAATGCATTGTTAGCAGAAGAGTTTGTGGTTAATGATTGAATATCAGGCCACCGCCAGTTCAGCTGCATTCTTTGCCGTTGTGTTTTTGTAGCAATAGCTCCGACACAAGACAAACACTAATAGCTGTTAGTTTTCTGTGTTCGGGGAGCCGATCCAAACAGCGAGCTGGACAAGAACAATAGTTCAGTGTATGTGGATGGATTTAGAGATTACACTGTTGTAATGGAAGTTGTAATATCTCCACCGACGCACAGTGTACCATTAAGTTCCCACAATACTTTAAAGTGTGGTGGTGGTGGTGATGGTGGTAGGAGTGTTAATAGCCAGCAGGAAACAAAGGTTAGAAAGGTGTGAGGGATTTCTCTCTGTTGGACTTCCTTGTAAACTGATGACACACACATACACACACACAGTGGTGTTTTTACCGTATACTAATAAAAGAGAGGTTACGTATAGCTGACGGTGGATTAAGATTACCATACAGCGACACACCTGTGGCCCCGGGCTCTATGTGTATATCTGTGTGTGCATTGGTCAGTGAAAATGAAAGAATGGTACAGTGTTTGTCTGTTTGGGGTGATAACGTGGTCATCCGGCAGAAAGTGTGTTAAGTTGCAACAGCCGGTACGAGCTGATTGGTCAGTTTCCTGCTCATACTGTTTGTCCCTTGGAGAAACGGCTACATAGACTTGTTTTACACATACAAAGTGTCTGACTTTGAAGGGGGTTTAGCCATGGTCCCCCTCCTTCCTCTGTGCCTCCCACCTTTACTGTCAACACAAAACTAAAGTGAGCCTTGAGTCAGAGAGGGAGGAACTTGGAAACAATTGATAAGGAGGACAAAGGTGGAGGGAGGGAGGGAGGGAAGGAAGGAGGATGAACCAACTGAAGGGAGAGACGAGGGTACAACAACTGGTTTAGTGACATGAGAGGGGCAGTAATTCAATTTGTTGTAAATCCAAGGTGTGGACAGATTAGCAACAACACCTGTGTGATAGAAATCAATGAAATAAAACCAATAAATGCTCTTTGTGTTGCTTGCAAAGCTCCAATTTTTAGTTTGTAAAACACAAAATAATTGTTGATTCAACTCAAGGATACATTTTGGGGTTGTGTAATACTTTCCCATCATACTGACTTTAAAGGTGCCCAATACGGAATAGAGTGCTCCAGGGATGACATATTTTTGTAGGCCACAGGAAGTTAGCATCGCCCTGGTTCCCTCAACAAAAGGTCAATGGGATTTTTCCATCACCAATGAACACCTTATACCTTATACAGTGTAAAAATGTCAAAAGTGAGCTGGTAGGTGGATTTTGTTTCAACTACAGCTAGAATTGTTTCAAATATTTTTATAGGAAGCATGTGCATGTCAGTGATACAGACTTCTGTGGAGTGTGTATCATGCCTCATTTCTGATATATATCAACCAAAACAGACTAGGAACTAAGGGCAAACAAAAATGGAGACAAGCAAATACAAAGAACAAAAGTAGTTAAAGGAAAAAAAACAAAAAACAAAAAATAAATAAATAAATAAAACACAGACAACACCCTAAGGCACACAAGTCAGGGAAACATTGGCGACATACAGTATATACATAAACATGTGTAAAAGTGGGTCTGGTCTTATTTGGACTTTAAAAATCCTCGAAAAAAATGAAAATATTGCAACCCAAAAGTCCTGTATTTTAGGGCATAGTGCATAGCTATGGAGTAAATCTGCATCTGCTTGGACACATTTCTCACATATTCGTGACATTTCTGGAAAGATTTTATGTAGCTTTACTTTAGAGTCAACTACAGCTAGAATTGGTAGTGTCCTCGAAAACATTTTTTGATATACTTGTTGAAATTGTCATTACATCCCGACAGCAATGGCTCCGACAAAAAAAGGCCTGAATGTAATGACTGAACAGTCTGCCTGCCTGTCTACCTTCCTACCTGTGCTGCACTCATTGCACATCACAGGAATCTTCCACAAGCCACTAGCTTGACCGCTGTGAGTACTAACAATAGCCATGTTCGTTGTTTTGCGTTCATAATGATGATTTTGGGGGAGTGGCTTTGGAGGGAGGCCTGAAGAGACAGTGTGTCAGTGTTGCTGAGTTGGTGACTTTCTTGCTAGATTTTTTAGAAGTTTTCAATAGAAGAAGAATTTGCTATATTGATGTAACAAATCGAGTGTTATATGAAATTGCATATCTGAGCAGATGATAGCGATGTTGAGGCAGAGGGAGACAAATGCACAAAGCAGCTTATTTCTGACACAAATCAATGCAGCGCTGTCAGCCAAGGTTCTCCTGAAAGAGACTAATTTGTCCCTAATGCCGTGGTGTCAGCAGCCCTCAGACCGGCTCTCCTCGTAAGATGAAGACCTGTCACCTCACTGAATTATCTCACCTCGCACATTTCACTTGGAGAGCAACACATCTCAATCTGGACACGGAAACACACACAGAGAGAAGAGCGACCAGACCGTGATAGAATCGTGATGGAATGTGAAGCTTATCTTTAGCTGGCAGGAGAGTGACGGAGAGTATAACACACACACACACGTCCCACCTCAGTTTAGTCACTAAAGTCTCGAGGTTTCCAAGCACTAAAACAGAGTTATGAGTTTAATTTACAGTATGTGAGCTATACGGCGCTTTCACTCTCCTACGCTCTCAATAGGACTTGATAGCTGATCCACGGGGTGTGATAGACGTAAACACACACACACACTATGCCCCACATACAGTATACATCTATATTTATATATATATGCACAATTTGAGGTGCGTCAGAAAGGAGTGTACAAGTAATTCGAACTCGGTATTGGTGGTGTGTTCAAGGCTAGCCAGTGTAAATTCGATAATTAAAAATAATTTGACAGTGAAATCGTCCGTTTCTCATTTGGCTGTTTTTCCTTTTTTTTTTTAATTCACTTAATTCAATTAATGTCCATATTACAACACCCATAAAAGCTTAAAGGTTCTCTATACAATATCCAGAGCATTAATATAGCAGCAAACAACTATTATCTATGTAAAGATATAGAGGAGTAATGTCTACCTGAGCAGAGAATGAAGGCGCTCTCCCTCTGTGTGTGTTGTAATCCGAGCCGGTAAGCTGACTTGAGAGAACTAGCGGCGACGAAGGCCACCAGTGGAGTCGCCTCACGTCGCCTTTGTTTTGGCCAAAAAGTTGCACTCGAACACAACGCAGAGGCTGCAACCAACAGCCAACTACCACGTATGTTCTGCGCCTGTGTGTGAGGAAATAACTCTCCCTACCAGCAGTGACGAATACAGACGGTAGTTATCCTCGGCATTCCGGTTTCCCTTTTTGAATGACGAATACAGACTACCGTCTGTATTATGATACACGAGCCGTTGTTATGATACGTAAATGAAATATAGCCTTTGCCGACCATTTTCACACCACTCTCACTCACTACTTAGCTTCATTCCAGATGGCCATGTCATTGTGAAAATATTCGTGTATTGGAATGATCAGATGAGATGAAGATGAAAAATGAGAAGAGCCTTCTGTGTTTTTCCTCTTGATTTTACTGGTTGGCTTGCTTTCCTCACTTCCGTTTCTCTTCTCGTGCACTGATACGTTTAAGCTGAACAGCCAATCAGAGCGATTTCTCTCACCGACAAGCTCTGCCGCCGATTCAACATGCAGACAGACGTTCAGCGACGGCCCCAAACCGTCCGATGGCAGACCGTCGGCTTGGTGTGTCATGGCCTTTAAAGGTGCTGGGAGGCAGTTTTTGTTACCTTTGGATAGAGCCAGGGTAGCTGTTACCCCTGTCTTTACGCTAAGCTTAGCTAAGCTAACTGTCTGCTGGCTGTAGCTTCATATTTAATGTACAAAAACACTGGAGAATGGTATCAATCTTCTCATTTCACTTGGCAAAAAAGTGAAAAAGGGTATTTCTAAAAATGTGGAACTATTCCTGTGTGCTAGTTAAGTCCTCCTTGTTCGTGCTGAATTTATGTTTGTTTTTTCCCATTTCCATGGATATTACATGAACATTACATATAACCTATGAACTTGATCTTTGGCAGCCTGCAGTGCTGGACAACCTCCTGACATCCATGAAGTTTGTCCTCCACGGCATGGGCGTCCTCCGGATCAACCTGGCTAACAGCAGGAACAAGGTAGGCTGTCTGCATATCTCTATGTCAGTCTGTCTGTCTGAATGTCTGGCATTTTCTACCTTTTTTTGTGTCTTTCATTTTTATCAGACTTTTTCTCCGAACTGTCTCTTCTCTCAAGTCTATCTCTTTCTCATCCTGCTCCTCTTCCGTTCAAATTTATCCTGAGTTTTTCCTGCACTGCGCCCAGATCTCCACTAGAGAGCAGCATCTCAGCACTGCAACCACAGCTGCTGCATCTGGCACCACACGCACACACACACACGCACACACACACACACACACAGACACACACACACGCACAGCAACAGTTTGTTTGCATGAGAGAGAGCAGAAAGCTAGACTGGGTGGGTGGTTTGATTGTGAGGTTCAATTTGATTTGAACTTTATTATCAAAGTTATCAGAACTTCTACGCTAACCACCCACTCAGCACATCATCAGATGATGACCAACGTATTTCCTCTATTAAATGTCATCAGGGCGTGTATGTGTATGTGTGTGTGCGTGTGCGAGTTTTCACATGTGTTTGCGTGTATATCCATTCATTTGTGCATCTTTACTGATTACCAATTCTACAGAGCAGAGACAGATTCCTAAATGTTTCTGTCGTTTAGACTTGCATCCTTTTTTCCATCTGGCCTGCGCTCTTTCCTGACCAGCAGTCCATCCATCCATGTATCATATATATATGTCTCCGTCTCTTCTTGCAGGTCCACGCCCATTCTGTCCTGTCGTGTGGGCGGTGTTTTGACGAAGACCAGGTGCTGTTTCCTTTCCTAAGCCACGCCCTGTCCTGTCTGTTGGCCGACCAGGGGGTGAGAGCGGCGGCATCCCGGGGATACGAGTACGAGCTCAATGACTCGGCGCTGTAGTGAGTACTCACACACTCACGCTGTGCAGAGGAGATGCAGGGGTCTAATTAGCCGGACTTGGCAGCCAGTGCTCGGCCGTGTGCTCGCTGTCACTGGGAATCAGAGTCTGGGGAGTGGAAAGGAAAGAGGAGGGAGACAAACCCAAGTAAAGTGTAATTACACGTACCTCCATGGCTATTATATACATCCATATATCATCTTTAAAATACATGCATGAGTTTGTTTTGTATCGGTTTTGGATGTGTGCATATAAGAGCAAAGCAATGCTACACAACAAAAATGCTCAAACTTGGAGGTGTAGATAATATGATTACAGAGAATGTTTACAAATATGCATATTTATGAAAAAGTAAAACATGTGCAGGCACAATAATGAAAGTGAAGAAGTGAGGATGAAGATGAAAATAATAAGGAACGAGTTTAGAGGGGATGGCGTGTGTGATGCAGAAGTGAAACAGAGCTGGGACCCACCAGGAGGCCGTCTGTTCTCATCCTCCACCCCAGCGAGAGGCCTCGGCTCTGGGGTTATCTACACCGACAGGCTCCCTTGTTCCCACTGAGAGCCACCGTACATCACCATCACCCTCCGCTCTCCTCAGGCGCACACACACACACACACATGGTCATACTTCTATACTTGAGAGGACCCTTATTGACATAATTCATTTTCCAGACCCTTACCTTAACCTTAAAGGGAAATTCCAGTTTAATACAACTCAGGTCTTATTTTTTGTTGTATTAATTAGTTAATTCTTATCAGTAATAATAAGACTGTATCGAACAAACCCTCACGTTGTTCAAATTTATATCTAAGTTTGGAAGATCAAGGTACATTATTTTACTTAGCTTACTTAGTGCAGTCTCAATCGTCTGACTACTCATGCTTCTTGGCCCATCAAGCCCATTTTGTTGTGATATTGTCGTCTTCAAAGATCTCAGTACTTACTTTGAGTAGAATTCTATCATAACTAGTTAGAAATAATAGGCAAAAGTAGAAAAATATGATTGACGTTGTAATGAACTGGAATTTTCCTTTAAACTAAACTCGAACCTTAAAGGTGCTTCATACGATATCTAGAGTGTTAATATAGCAGCAAACACCTATTTGCTATGTAAAGATATAGAGGAGTAATGTCTACCTGAGCAGAGAATGAAGTCGCTCTCCCTCTGTGTGTGTAGTAATCTGGGCTTCTCCGTGCTTTGTTGACATAGCCGGGCCGGCCACGCGTTGCATTTTAGTGCATGTTCGTGCAGTGGTTCTCAACCTTATTCTTGTCAAGGACTCCTAAATTGATGCACATTAGGTCACAAACCCCCATTTCATAAGATTTCATAAGGGACTTATCTGAAACACAAATCCAGCAGTTTGGAGTCGTGTTTCTGTCCACCTGTAAGTCCAATGTCCTCTCTTTTAGCTCTCTTTTTGGTCTCCACTAGCTCCTGAGGGAAATATCTGTCTCTTTAGCTGCTAAATGCTCCACTATGTTCACCAGCTAGCAGCTAACTGTGTCTGTCTGCTGTTGGTGGTGCTGAGCAGGTAGTGTACAGTGGGTTGTTAGAGCTTTTTTTCACTAAAGATTAGAGGACTGGTCAAAATGTACTCGAATGAAAAATTCCCCCTTTCTCTGAAACTCAGAATGGTCCTCACAAAGACAGAAGTACCAAACAGACACTCGCACTGTGCAGCGTCCGGCAGGCAGTGTGTTTTTTAAGCAGCAGGATGTGTGTCGCTGTCCAAGAAACTGATTCAGGATGACTAGTTGAGAATGTCACAGTCAGTTCAGGTAGGTGGAGACGTCACTGTCTCTGTGTGTGTGTGTGTTTGCAAAAAGATCACATCTCGCTGAGCGCACACACATTATACAGTTGATTACACTAGCCGTGTTAATAGCTAATCTGTGTTTGAAAGCTTAGCCTCAGTGTGTTATTATGGTAAACCACAGTGTGAATATTCATCCTGATGAGCCGCTGCGCCCCCTGGGGCTCCAGCCTTATCACTGCACACTCTACCCGCCACCTGGCAGCTGATGGCCACAACACACACACACACACACACATACACACACACACATACACACACACACACACACACACACACAATGTACGAGTCTAAACACTCTCAACTGATACCTGTTTTTCTTTTGATCTCAAGTTTGTCAGCAGGTTATTACATATTCCTTCCTCTCTCTCTTTCTTTTTCCCCTCGTTTCTCCTCTGTCCTTCACCTTTCTCTCTCTTCTCTTGGTAGTTTCTTTGAGAACCTGACCCGCATCACGTCCCCAGATTACGTGCCCACGGAGACAGACGTTCTGCGAGTGCGACTGAGGACAACAGGCGTGATAGAGACCCAGTTCAAAGTCAACCGTCTCATTTTCAGGTAGACGCCTTTCACTCTTTATTAAGACTTAGTAATGCAGAATAAGGGCGCTTATAACCACTGACTCAGTCAGAGCTGCTGCCGTCAGGTCTGCACTTGACTTCTGCAGCCTGTCGTACTAACTCACTTCACTTCTTTAGCTGTGACACTCTTATCTCCGTCTACAGCCAGGTGATAGGCCCGAGATGTGAGATGGAGATGGGCGGCTTCATTCAATACGTCAATATGGCACCTATCATATGGCTTTACACTCATCCACTGACCGCACACACACACACATTCAAAAGCATCAGTGGCTCGGTCTTATCAGTGGAGAAGCAGAGGGCAGGTGTCTGAGCCCCCGAGGCTGATGTCAGATGACCACATTCATCTCTGATCAATGAGCCGGTGTCACATTATGACAACTTCTTTATCATCCTCCAATGGCTGAACTAATTTCCTGAAGCCGCCGATGGTCATGACAAGGCTGATAGATATTAATGAACTTGATTTCTCTGCAGCCTGACTGATGCAGAGCTAACCAGCATCAAAGAAAAAGCCCACACTTAAACACTAATTATACGCTGATGCTGCTGATGTTGTGCTAGGCTCACTTTGTTGTTTGAAAGGTGATTTTTCATACCAGTTGATTTTTGGTTAAATGTTGACAACGTAACAGCTATGGTATTGGTTCCGATATTTTCAATATTGATACAAACACCATCTGAGAGTGAAAATACAAATACTGCAATAAGTTGAAAGGGCAGGTAAAAGGATGAGCTAAATGAAGTTGAAGCTTCAGTTTAAAGGTAGGGTCAGTAATGTTAAGAAACTAGCAAGAGTACGCTAGATTTTTATAAATGATCCAACCGAAAAACCCAGCCTAGTGTTGCTAACTCTTTTCCAATAAAAGTAGCTGGCAGCACCAGCTGCAAAAGTCCCCAAATCTAGCGAAAGTCAGCAAGTCGGCAACACTGACAGTCCGTCCCTTCAGACCTCCCTCCAAAGCCACTCCCCCAAAATTATCATTATGAACATGAACATATCATAATGAACATGAACGACGAACATGGCTATTGTTAGTACTCACAGCTGTAAAGCTAGCAGTTTGTGGAAGACTCTGGAGACGGGCAATGGGTGCTCACTGCCAACTTTGTTAATAACGGTTTTAATTTCCTGCTGGTCGGCTGTTTTAAACATCACTGTTTCGTTGCAGATTTTGACATGTATGTTGTTAGTTCTCCAGGTATTTGAGCAAAATACTAACGTCATGCATGCTCACAATGATGTTAACATGCTGATGTTTAGCAGGTTTAATGTTTACCATCTTAGTTCATCACCTTAGTTTAATGTGTTAGCATGCTAACATTTGATAATTAGCACTAAGAACAGCTGAGGCTGATGGGAATGTCGTTAGTTCTGCAGGGAATATAGTGCTCCAGGGATGACGTATTTTTGTAGGCCAACTAGGATGTTAGCATCGCCCTGGGTTCCCTCGACAAAAATTAACTCTGTGGCAAACAAACGTTTATGATACTTACACGATGAACACCACTTTTCTGATTTTTGAAGTGTGAATACATCACCAGAGGTAAAAAGCTAACGTTAGGCTATAAACAAACTACACCACGATTGAATGAACGTGATGGCGTTTAGTAGTATCATTTTAGTAGTCTCATTTAGCCACCGCCTTCTTCAAAATTCACAGATAGGCTATTTATTGCCGTATTTTATGTCGTCGAACAAAACGTTAAATCTCTTCAGCTTGTGTTAACCACAGACCTCATTTCAGGCATCTAACTAAAAACCTATTAAAAAAAACCCACTGACTTCTTGTCAAGGGAACCGGAAGTGCTAAAATGCTAACTAATTTCCAGGTTTTATGACTCGTTCCTGTAGCACTCTCTTTGGTCATAAATCAAAGTATTGGACAAATTGACACTGAACATTTGTGATCCGTAGAAGTGTAAATCAAGAGGTTGTTTTTTATAGGCTAGTGTTGGCTCATAGCGGCAGCATGAAGGATTGTGGGTGGGTGATTTTCCATAGTTTGATTTTATTGGAAGAGCATTGGTCCATGGAGGGTTAACAAGGATGCTCTCAGCAATCACTTCAAGAAAATCTGATTACTTTCTTCTTCTTTCTTAGTAATGTCTACCTGAGGAGCACCTCCTCTCTACCACAATAACAACCTGTCCTTCGTCCATGATCGACATGACATCTTATATGTTATTAAAATGATGAAACACATTACCTCAGCGTTTCATAACGTCTCTGTTTAGCATATAAACATTGTAGAGCGAGTCAGTTTGTCAGCAGATGACTTCAGTCTGGGGCATTTGTGTCACATCTAAATGCTTCCTGTACGTCTCTGGATGTCGCTGACTCGTGTCTTTGACTGGATTTGACAGTTTAGGTATTTTCACATCAGGAAAAGTTTCACCAGTTAATAAACGCTTTGATGATAACAGTATCTGTTCTCCTGTGCAGATAAACGCTGCTTTTTCCTCGCAGTCTTACTGTTTGCGTCACAGTTGAGTCGCTCAGAAGCTTGTTGTTTTTGCTTTTTTTTTTAAAATTTGTTTGTGTGTTTTCCCTGTGAAACATCGTGACGGTGACGTCACCTCAAGGTGACGGTGTCAGACCTGAGAGGTGGTGCTGCAGGACGGAGCCAAGCCTCCCCGCTCTCACAAACCTCTTTTCTTATCTGCATGAATTCTTAAAGAGATAAATAATTGGGTTAAGTTAATTGACACACAGCACCATGAGAGAGTGTGTGTGTTCGTGCCTTCGACTTGGAGAGATCAAGCCCTTGGGGTTGATGAAGAGCTTAGCATAAGTCAATGTAATTATTTCAAACTTAGAAACAAAAAGGATATTAAAGGGATTTGGAGAAGTAGATGGTTTGCATTTGTAGAGCGAGCGTGAGTTTTTCCATTCAGGAATAGACAGTATGTAGTTTTACTTAATAATAAATTAGCAAAGGATTTCTTTAGTTATAAGTAGAGACACTGGAGTGTGTATCTGGAAAGTCTCTGTTCTTTTCATGGTTTTACTCTTAGATAATCAATGTTCATTCAACGGAGGTTTAGGAAAGCAGCAGAGACTGAAGAGTTAATATGGAAATGGATATTTCTGCTCTGGCTTGGTCTCATTTTGTAAATATTGAAGCTGCACTTCTGTAGCTAACACGATGTGAATCTGCCTCCCTCAGTTCAATGACTGTCTCTCTCTTGTTGGTTGATACTCAAGGTTTCTCATCTGAGCCAGCATCTGCGCCCTGTGCTCCTATTTTTATTGTTTAAGAAGTGTTTTGAACTTTACTGTCTTCAAAGGATTCTTCTCGCTCTTTCAGTATTGCTGCAGGATGTGTTTGCTCTGCTGAATCCGCCAGTGGTTGAATGTAACTCAGTACATTTACTCAAGTACTGTACTTAACTACAATTTTGAGGTACTTGTACTTTACTTGAGTCTTTTTCTTTTCATGCTACTTTCTACTTCTACTCCACTACATTTCAAAGGGAAATATTGTACTTTTTACTTCACTACAATTATTTGACAACTTTAGTTATTTGTTACTTTACAAATTAAGATTTAACATAAAAGAACATATTAAGAGCTTATAAAATGATGTATTCATGTTATAAATTAAGCTACCCAACAGTATATAGAGCTGAATATATTAGTCCATTAATCAATTAGTCAATTGACAGAAAACTAGTTTGCATTTTGATAATTGTTTAGTCATTTTTCATGCAAAAACATGTCATGGTTCCAGCTTCTCAAATGTGAAGATTTGCTGCTTTTTCTTTCGAATTATTTTAATATTTTTAATTTAGTTTTAATAATTTTGGAAGTTTGGACTGTTGGTTGGACAAAACAAAGCCTTATCAAGGTGTCACTTTTGGGCTCTGGGTAATCTATTAATTGAAAAATAATCAGCAGATTAATCCATAATGAAAATAATCATAAATTGCAGTCCTATGCAAAATAGTTAAAAATTAGCTCCACCTCAACCATCTATGACGGTGAAATCCTGCTTTTACATTAGTGCATGAGTAATAATACTTTAATGACATAATAGTATAACAGTCACATGACACATTTTTCTGCAGAGTACTTTTACTCTGAGTACTTTAAGTATGTTTTCCTGATTATACTTACATACTTTTACTCAAGTAAAATTTCCAATGCAGGACTTTTACTTGTCACAGAGTATTGTTTTAGTGTGCTATTAGTACTTTTATTTGAGTAAAGGATCTAAATACTTCCTCCACCTCTGGAAACCGCAAATTCACAAATTAAAGTATGTTAAAAATGCAGGCCTTTGAGTGTTCTATCATGTATGCCTTGTATCCCTAACATTACCAGGTTGATTCTGGACAGGGACTTTTGTTAAATCTCTTTGTCAACGTGCATCAGGTCAGCTGGCTGAATGTGAAATTTGTCTACAGGCAAGCATATAATTCAACATAATTAGAGAATAAAGTTTCCAATAAAATAATTAATAAATATTTATATGGGTTCAAATGTAGCTTTTCTTTCAATGACATTCCTATTTGTC